>CM062297.1:766344752-766633488 GCA_031216915.1 Pictodentalium vernedei
AACACGACAAGATTCGCGTCTTGGCCGACTCCAAGATCGACACGATATCTGAAATGATCTCTATGGCGTTGAAAGATGGTAGGATATCGGACGGAGAATACTTCACGATATTGAGCGAGAAAACGAAATACGATGCCATGAAAGAAGCCATGAGAATCAAGACTCGTCAGATCATCAAGGAAGAGATGAAGGATTCTCTCGTGGAAAAGGGGAGGAAAGAGGCCAGGGAGGAATTCAGTAAGATGATAGAACTCAAGAGCAGCGATTGAAAAAAAAAATATATATATAATAAGAACAGAATTAATTATTAAATTTATATATAAAATAAAAAAACAAAATTAATTTAAATAACTCTTAAAAATGTATTGCGTAAAGTGTAAGAGAGTTACCGAGACGAGTAATTCTAGAGAAGTGCGAACTAAAAACGACAGACAGATGCTTCGCGGAATTTGCGACGTGTGTGGTTCTGTCAAGACTAGATTCGTCAAAAAAAAGAACGCGAGCAAAGGTAAAGGCATCGTGAATAAAATGATCAATAATCTACCTTTCGAAATGCAGTTTCACGGGACCCGGAACGAAATTGAACAAGAGACTCAACGCCGATCTGACTCCCAAATCTTGGAGCAAACCTGTGAATAGGGTGGATGCGGCCATGTATGATCACGATCTGTGCTACGTCGAACATCCCGACACCAAGACTCGCAACGACGTCTGTGATAAAAACATGTTGGGGAAATTGAGACATATCGAATCCGACCAGGAGAGAGAAGATGGAACGTTCGCTGGTCGGCAATCTGATCAGTGCGAAACGTTGATTCGGATGGGGCGTTCAAAAAAAAAAGCGCATCGGAAAAGAAGAAGAAATGATTATTGACAAGCAAATTGGCCGAGGAGTTACACAAACCCATAGTGCGTAAATTTCGAAAAAGAAGGGTGTTCGTGAAGGGTTTGGATGATATTTGGTCTGCCGACTTGGTCGACATGAGATCGTTTTCGAGGTGGAACGAGGGCATCAAATATCTATTGACGGTCATCGACGTGTTTTCCAAATACGGTTGGATCAGAGCTTTGAAGAATAAATCGGGACCTTGCATCACCGAGGCTCTGAAGAGCGTGTTCAACTCGTCTTCTCGAAAACCGAGTAAATTGTGGGTGGATAAGGGAAAGGAATTCTACAACAAGCACGTTCATCGATTGGTAGACCTCTACTCGATCGAAAACAAAGAGAAAGCCAGCATGGTAGAACATTGGAATCGAACGATGAAGGAAAAGATGCATAGATACTTCACGGAAAATTCGACCAAGAAATACATATACGCTCTGAACGGTTTGGTCAAAGATTACAACAACACCCGACACAGATCGATCAAGATGACTCCCGCGGAAGCTAGCGATCCTCGAAACGAAAAACGGGTCTACGCGAATCTATATCCTGAGAGATCTAAGATCAGGAAGAAGTCTAGAATGCCAAAATTTGCGGTCGGTGATCGAGTGAGAATTTACGCTTATAAGAAGCACTTCGAAAAGGGTTATACTCCTCAATGGACCTCGGAAATCTTCATGATAATCAAAATATTTCACACCGATCCGGTGACTTACGAAATCGAAGCTTTGGATGGAGAAGAATCATCAGAAAGTTTTACGAACAACAATTACAGAAGACAAAGTTTTGATAAAGAAAACAATTTTTTTTTTATTTACTCTCTTTAACATTTTCTTGTTTACACACATATATATAAGAGAGAAAAAAATAATAAAAAATAATTAAAAACTATTTTTAGATAAAGAAAGCAAGTTAATTAATAAACAAAAAAAACTAAAAATCCTTTAAAATGACAAATATACTAGATATAGCACAAAGCATAGTGAAAGATGAAAGTATTCAAGAATATGAGGTTCACGAATACGAACCGGTAACCGGAACGAGTTTGAACAATGCGGGAGAGATAAGAATCAACGTCGAAACTCAAGATCTATTCGTACATCCTAGCGAGAGTTACATAGTGGTGCAGGGACGTCTCACCAAGGAAGATGTGAGCGACTACGCCGACGACGACACGGTTACTCTAGCCAATAATGGCATCATGCATCTATTCAGTAACGTAAAATACATGCTATCCGGACAAGAGATAGAATCTGTGTTTCATCCCGGTCAGGCTACCACGATGTTCGGACTCTTGACGTATCCTGATGATTTTTCGAAATCCAGAGGACTTAATCAATTGTGGGTGAAAGACTCCGTAGGCCCTGCTAGTGCCGGCGCCGCCTTGATATCTGACTACGTCGTCAAGACGTCCAGACCTAAAGGAACGTTTTCGTTCGGGATACCTTTGAAACACATCTTCGGATTTGCAGACGATTACAACAAGATCATGTACGGATTCAAACACAATCTGACGTTGATTCAAAAAGGAAACGACGATGCAATAGTGAGACTCACTGCGACCGATGCGGGTAAGATAACTCTACACAAGATATCGTGGTTTGTTCCGCACGGGGAGCCTTCGATCGTGGAGAAAGCGCGTCTCTACAAGATCATAGAATCCAAGAGTAAATTACCCGTGGGATTTAGAATGAGACAGTGCGACACGGCTAGCATTCCTCCCTCCATGAATCACTTCGATTGGAGATTGACGGTGAAATCCGCTTCCAAGAGACCGCGTTTCATCGTGGTTGCATTTCAGACTGATAGGGACGGGTCTCAGGAAAAGAATGCATCGCTGTTCGATCACTGCCATTTGAGAAACATGCAAGTGATTCTGAACGCCACGAGATATCCAGCAATCGATTACAATGCGTCGTTCGACAAGAACGATTTCTGCAGACTGTACGGCGATGCCGCTGATTTTAGAAAGAAGTATCACGGTCTAGACGAATTGATGAGCAACCCTAACATGTCTCCCGGCGAATACAAGTCGATGTATCCCATGTTCGTATTCGACGTCAGTAAACAGAGTGAACGACTCAAGAGTAGCGTCTTAGACATTCAGATCAAGATGCAATTTGATAGGAACGTGCCGAGAAAAACCGAAGCCTTCGCCCTGGTCCTGTCGGACAGAGAATTACAATTCGAATCGGACGGAAATAAGATGTCGATCATTCGATGAGAGACGAGTGTGAAAAAAATAAAAAACAAAAAAAAAAAATAAAAAGTAATGAGTAATTATTAAAAACAAAAAAACAAAAAAAAATAAATAAAGTAATGTGATCTAGAGAGATTGAACATCTTTCTAAATCTCATTACTTTTTTTTTTTGTTTTTTTGTTTTTTTGTTTTTAATAATCACACATTATTTTTTTAATTCATTATTTTCGTGCATTCACTGTTTGTTCAAAGGAACTAGTTCGATCAGGAGACTCACCACGGAAGTGGTGGCTTCGGGATTATTGGTTTTCATAACGAAATTAATCTTGTCTCCGGCGTTCACTTTGAGAGGCGTGCCGAACGTGCTAACATTCGCATGTTGATTCTCAGTCTTTTCGACGCTGTATCTCTTATCGCTCTCTACTCCATTCACCATGAGATTGACGACCGCTCTATTATTCAAATCCGAGGAAACCAGACTCATTCGAAGGATTTCACCTCCCAGCGGCATGGGATATCCCACCTGACCATGTTTCGATCCGCTACCTCCATTTCCGAAAGACCACTCAGCTTTTCCTTCATCTAAGATGCCGGCCTCCTCGGCCCACACAGTGATCAATTGTCTAGCATATTTGACTTTCTCCACCACCGAAATCAGGGTGCAGGCATCCGTCATGTTCACGGGATCCGGTAGATTCGTGAGCGCGTGTCCACCCATGTCTAGTTTACCTTCCATGATGTCACCCTTTCTCCAGACCGAGTTGTCGTCCATGTACTTTCTGCTGACCGCGCTGGAATCGAATTCGGGATCGTGATCGAGACCGAATAAATTGTGACTGTTCATGTTGATGCCACTCTCCATGGTTCCGCCAGATTGTTTGTTCAGGTAGAGATCGTCCACTTGCGATTCTAGGTATTCTTGTGATTGTATCATGGCAGAATCTACGTAGCCTTTGTTGACCGTGGTTGAGTCTGCATCCGTGTCATTGATCTCCGACAGATTCAATATCTTGTTGAATCCCGCATTCAGATCCGATTTCATTTCTCGTCCGTCAGACTTTCTCTGTTCCAGATCTACGTAGTGTTTGGTCACCACATCCTTGGGATTCGTGGGAGTGGCCACGTTCGTTATCTTGTTATAATTGGCATTCAATTCCGAGTGCATCGTTTTCTGAATGTATCTATTTCTCAGGTGTTCGCTGAATTTCGCGTGAGAGTCGTCCGCGTATTTCTTGGTCGCGGCATCGGTGGGATCTATGGGATTCGTGACGTTCACCAAACGTTTGGATTTCAGATCGAGATCGTCGGTCATGGTTTTATCCACATAATTATCTAGCAGGATTCATTCAAAATCGGCGTTCCCCCTGTCAACATATTTTTTAGTCGCAGCATCTGCGAGATCTATCGGCTCGGGAAGATTGTAGAGCTTCTTATCGTTCATGTTCAAAGGTTCTTCTCGAGGTTCGTATCTCCGAACGTAACGTTCGTCCAAGTTGGCAACATCATAACCATCGTCGACTTCGAACATCTTCCTCTTCTTTCTTGGGTTGACTTTTTTGTCGTCACTTCTACCAAATTCATCGCTTGGCATGTTGTTGTGAGGATTTTTTGTTTTTAGAAAAAATATATTCAAAACGCAGTTTATTAAAAATGAACTATGTTATTTTATTTTTCGTTTTTATTTGATTAAAATTTTTAAAATAATTTTTTATCTTTATATATACTATAAAAAAAAAAATCTTTCTCTAATGTAAATCATTGAGAATGTCTTGAAATCGATCTCCTTCAGACCATCTCTTGAGAACGTAGAGACACAGGTGACCGCAAAACACTTGATCTGGTGATTGCACTTGTTCCGTGTTGTAATGAACCATCGATTTGTTGAAAAAGTTCTTTATTTCTTTTGGCAGCGAGATTCCATAGCTGTCGAAATAATAATTTTCTTCTTCCCATTCTTGATCCACACCACCCAGTGAGTGCCTTCACCCGATTAATCGTCTAGATTTAAAATTCCGCATTCCGATTGTCGAGGTCTTCTCTTCGGCAAGGCATCTCTGGAAAACACGCCTAGAAAATCTTTGATTTTCAAATCTTTTGCCGCATTCAACAGATCGATGTTGGATAGGGGTTCGTTAGGTAAGACGACACCTTCTACGGATATCTTTATTTTCTTATTCATAACTGCGTATATATTTTTTTTAATTTATTTTATTATAATTTACTAAAAAATGACGTTATTTTTTTTTTTTTTTTTTTTTTTTAAACTAACTCTCTCGATGCCACTATCGATTTCTATAATTTTGAGTCCATCTAATTCCTCTTGATTTTCTAGAATCCTGATATTACCATCTTTTAGTAGAACAGATTCGATCGTTTTGTGGTGATTTAAGGAATGAAATTTTTTAGACACCGTGTCGTAAATGTATTTCTCTTGATCTTTTGACAATTTTTTGAACAGGAATAACAACTGCAAATATCTATTATATTCAAATACGTCTTTTTCGCTACCTGCAAAAAAGGACGACGCAAAAAGAGATATCAAACGTAGTTTGTCTCTCTTAGCTCGAACGTTTTCGGAATTTAAGAATTGGAGTTTGTTAGGGTTTTTTTTTCTTTTTTTCTTTTTCTTTTTAAACTAACTTTCTCGATGTCACTATCGATTTCTATAATTTTGAGTCCATCTAATTCTTCTTGATTTTCTGGAATCCTATCATCCACAATCATATCTAGAATCTTATCATCCACAATCGTATCTGGAAGCCAATCATCCACATTCATATCGTCTCTAATTAGATCCACAGTCCAATGTCCGAGTGCCAAAGTGCTTATTTTATCGTCTAACACGAATCTCTTATTGTCGCCGGCCGTCAGCGAAATCTTGTTGACTATTTCGGTATACAAGTCGTGATTTTCGCTTCGAATTGATTTCATAATCTTATACACCGGACCACTTCCTAACAGACAATCTTTATACTCTTGGAAAGAGATGTTTTTCTTCACCACGCACGCTTTAACTCTTTTGCACTTCGTGATCTCTTCATCATCTTCTAGACGATAAGCATACAGTTTGGGTCTCAAGCCTACGAATTCGACGATTTGTTTACCACCGCTCTCGTCCTTAAATTTACCCAACACCTTCTTGTTGTCATTCGATTGAATGTTGGATGGGTGATCGACGGGATAATTGCTCGTGTCGAACCACTCACCATGTCCTGAGATATATCTCGGTAGATGTCTTTTGTCTCTATCTCGTAAACTAAACTGTCCGTGTCGGTGAACAGTAGTTTGGCTTTATCACCAAATTTTCGTTTGACGTAATCGTAGTGAAACTCTTACATCAATCGCTTGCTGATATCTAAGATGATCAGTCCGAGATAATACGGTTTGTCGAACTTCAGGTGCATCTTTTGCATGTGAACGGCCACTAGATTTTCGTCGAATATGATTCGGTGTTTGTAATTGGGTTTCGCCACTAATGTTTTAGCTCTTTTCTCAGACGTGACGAGTCGAACGTCGATTCTCTTCCTGATGTTTTCCATCGATTTACCGTACACGCAGTTGTTCATGAGTTTGAAGATATCTTTTTCGAAATCGTTCTCGGCTCGAATTCTGAGATTCGTGTTGAGATCGATGTATTTTTTCATCCAAGGCTCTTCGTCGAATCGAATGATGCAATGTATGTCGACTAATTTCATCCCGTAATCGATGTATTGTTTCAAATTCTCGCTGTAGACGACATAGTTACGTTTGTTAAATAAATTCGGAATGAGTTTTTCCTCGTCTCCTTCGTTCGGTTCCATTCGTTCGAGAGCCAGTGGATAATCGTTGTGTGGATCGTGTAATTCTTCCGGATAGTTCAAATCGACTTCTAAAATGCAAGGATAGTCTCTCCATTTTTGCATCTCTTCCGGTTCCTTCACCCATTCAAAATTTCTAATCGGTAAAGGATGACTCATAGCCCAACCATACAGATTATTAGCATCCCAATACTGTATGTATCTAGTCAACCGTTTCGAATCAAAACCTTCTTTCATGTAGGGATTGTTAGCTTCAGAATGTCTGTTGGAGATCATCGAGACGCCACCTCTCGCAGCCCTTTCGAACATGAGCAACATGTCCACGTTGGATAATAATTCCAATTGGACTTCGGTGGTCTTCAACAGAGCGTCCCATGCCAGACCGGGTGCGGTGAAATACCAAGTGGGATCCAGATCGTAATTTCGACAACAGACGTCTCGAAAATTTTCGAACACGTCTGCCAAGAGCAGAACGTCGGTCTTCAGATAGAGATCGTTATAATCTCTCATGGTTTTCATATCGAATAATTTCCACACGTTTTTGGCGTGTTCGTAATTCTCGTCGGAAATGTCAGATTCATATAATTTCGAATAAAAATCTTCTTTCAAAGGTAGTGCAGTGTCTTCGAATCTCTTTAGATCGTTCATGTAATAGTAAGGATAGACTCCTTTCCTCAACATGACGTCTACTCATTCTCCGAAATGTTCGCTCGTGATTTTAAATTTATCCTTGCTCATGTTATCAACTAATTTTTCCAGAGCGGTCGACATGAATTTAAAACTGTCGATGAAACGTATGGCTCTACGAATGAATTTCGTTTTTTCTTCCGACGTCTCTCTGTCCATTACTCTTTTCTTCTCCATGAGCTTCCATTTCGTGAAGGAAATGTATCTTTCTTCACTGTTCGCGATGCAATTTAATTCTTCGTGTGAGGTGCCGAGATTTTTCACGAAGAGATGACTGTCGTAACCCGAGAGATTGTGAAAATCACCGGATAGAAAACGGCATCTCGATATTTTAAATTACACTTGCTGTGAGCCGGACCGCGATACAGACCCGGGTAATGATCGTGGTCTCTGACCTTCCTATTTTCCTTCGAATTCTCATCGAACGATTGTTTGCATATGTGACATTTGGTGGCTCTGTTATTTTCATCCTGCTGTTCTCGCGTGATGATCATTTTTGCCGGAGTTTTAAATTTGTCATATAACATTTGAATTTTCAATTCTAACTCTTCCGCAAACCTTTGAGCCACGTCGTCGTCTTCATACTGTTTCTTGTAGGTGAAGGGACCCATGTCGTGTTGCGAGTCGAAAGCGCATTTCACATAAATGCAATAGCCTGAAGGTATGTGTTTTTGATATCTTTCGACGTAACTTTGAAGAGCGTTGGGTTGACAGGAACTCATTTTCATGGTGAAACATTCGAAATCGGCGTACACGACGAATGGTACTTTTAACCTTCTATTGTGATTTTCAAACTTCATGATGGTGTTGGGTTTGGGCATTTCGATGGCGACACCTTGATTTTCGTTGCAACATTCCTGATGTTTTGCCAACGAGTCTTCGCTCTTAAATATGTTCATGCAATTGAAACATAAAGATATCTTTCCTTTATGATTATTATTTTGTTTCGACAGTAATCGGCTCAGATGTTTAACCCAACAATAATGATGATTGTCACCATTCGAAATCAATAATAAAATAATCGTCTTTTCTCTTCCGAGATACGAAGTCTGTCTGAGAGGATAGATCGTTCATTTTTTCTCGTCGTATCCTAAGACATTCACCACTACGGTGGGATTTTGAACCTCGAAACGTTCGATGTGTTTTAACTCTGTTGGAAAAGTCACTCCGGTCCAATCGAGATTTTTAGAAGTTTCCTCATAACGAGAAATTCTATCGGTGTGTATTTCGACAGGGTATAAAGCAGAGGTGACTGCCCATTTAAAACACTGATCATCTTTATTTCTCACGTTGACCACAGTGTGTTTCTTAGTCAAGAAATACGGTAATTCCAAGTAGGAAGATCCTTTCAACGGATCGTTTTTATTTATGTGAATTTCGAGTTTCAACACCTCATCGAACGTCCAATTACTACCTTCATGTTGATAATTCATGAGAGACGTCAACATCTTGTCTTTCATCTTTTCGAAAACGTCCGATAAATCTGAACCTCAAAATATGGGTTCGACGTTACATCTGAAATATGCATTTTTCACGATGCTCTCGCCAGACTTCACGTCGATTTTATTCATCACGCAATGGAGTATCATCTTAATGTTTAGTCCCACGTTCATGTATTCCCGAAACAAATCCAATACTTTTTTCTTCACCAGTTCCATGAACAATTTCGGATCGATTTTCTTGAACGAGGGAACCACGTCGAACGTTTTAAAAACGCCTTTGATCGCACTCTCCCGTTCTACGGGTTTCGATTGGAATAGTTCCACAATGAGTTACATATTCTTCTCCTTTCCCTTCATCGATTGCTCGTTGAATTTCGCTCGATATTTCTCGTTTGTCTAGAATCTGAAGTGCATCACTCATTTTCGTTTTAGTTTTTCTTTTCTTTTCTTTGGAAACTTGATGTTTTCATTTAGTCTTCTTATTTTTCACAATCGAAACGTTTTTGTTTTTTTTTCGATGTCGTCATTTCGATTCCTTTTACTATCTTCTCATTTTTCACAACCGATGCATCTTTTGACATCGTTGCTATCAACATTTCATTTGCCTTTCTAGCGTTTCGCAAATATTCTTGTATGACTTCAATTTTTTTTGATTTAGTTCTATGATTTCTGAAATGTGAAATTTGTAATAGTTTACAAATCTCGTTTAACTGAGGTACGGTTTTCTCATTTAAATTTACCATTGTTTTATCTGTTTGCTTCATTTGTAAGAATATTTTTTTTTTAATTTTGTATTAAATAATTTGTTAAAAAAGTTTTGCTTTTTTACTCTTTTTATATATATGATCAATTTTTTTTTTTGCTCGGCTCGTTTTCGACGAGTGACGATAACTCGCCCGCTTCCGTCATGAATTTGAGGAGATGTTCTAAAGTTAAGAATTGAGACAGGGTCTTGTTCGCGTTGTTTAACGCATTGTACAATTGTTCCTTGGTGTATCCAAGTTGTAACATATCCATCAATAATTTTTGGTTTTTATCTATATCCCACTCTTCGTCTTCGATTTTGATCAATCCCAACGTTAGGATCTTGTTCAAATAATCACATTCACCTTTTTAATATTATTTATGTGTTCTAGTAAAGGTCTGTCGTGAGGTTCCCAATTCATCAAATGTATGTCACAACAAAAACATTTGACTTTGTCGCTTTTACCCACGTAAACGAAACCCGCGGCGGCTAAATCTTCAGGTTTTTTAGCAAGATGCGAAGGCCAATTTTTAAACGTTTGAAGTCTTGCACGTTCTAAACTATAATTCGGATGTTCGGACTTGATCATTGTTTTTACCTCAAAATTGAGTTTGTAAGAATATTTTTTTTTTGTCGAATTTTTGTATTTAATGATAATTTGTTAAAAATTTTGAAATTGAGATGTTAAATTTAACTTTTTATTTATATAAAGAGAAAAAAACTTTTACCAAAAAAATTTTTCACATTAAAGAAATTAAAATTAAAAAAACAACTTTTTTATATATATATAAAGAGCAAAAAAAAAACTTTTTAAACAAATTATTAAAATACAAAATTTAAAATATACATTATTTGCAAGAATTCGTAAAACAAAAAAAACAAATAATCGATCATGAGGACAGCAACACCTAAAAGATGCGAATTGAAATTGAAACGAGTCGAAACGTATAAGAAATTCGGTCATAAAATCTATAGATTACAACAACACGATCCCATCGAATTGAACGAGGTCGAGACGAAGGGCTTAGAGCACAAATACGACAAATATCGCATGCCTTTGAAATTGGACAAAGCCGCGCTCAATTTGTTTTATGAGTACCAAAGCGATCTGCAGAACATCGTCATCGCCGAAGATAGAGAATTCGACAAGGACGATTTGTCGTTGCCCTATGGAAATTACGTATTTCCAAACATCTCATTCGAACTCGTGGAGAAATTGGGTGGTGAGAGCGAGTTGACCGATGTAAACAAACTCAAAAGAGTAAAGATAAACATTCAACACGTTTTCGAAAAAGGAGAAGACACGAGTGTCAACATGCTAATAACGGACTTGGAAATATAAACAATAGAGAGATTGATTTTTTTTTTGCAAAGAAGAAAGAAAAAAACGTGATGAGATCATCTTGAAAACATGAGTGTCAACATGCTAATAACAGACTTGGAAATATAAACAATAGAGAGATTGATTTTTAGCGAAGAAAAATGAAAAAAAAAAAGTATTGAGATCATCTTTAGATCTCATTTTTTTTTATTTTCCTTCTTCTTCACTATTACCATATATTATAATAAAGTTTTCTTTTTTCTCAATTTTCAGCGTCGATTCTTCTTTTTCTTTTTTTTTTTTGTGTGATATGATACGTTTATACCAACATTTTTGTTTATCCGAATCATAATTATGAACGAATGTTGCGCATCTCTTGGTAACACTCGCATCATTACCATTCTCTTTAGAAGGTAGTGGTGACAGTGGAAAGCGTCTCATTCTCAACCGTCTATCCCGCGCTTTATCTATCTCTTTCATCAGTTCTTTCCTCATATATCCATCATTAGTGTCTAACCATTTTTCCATTTTTTTTTGTTTCTTCGCACTCTGTCTCGCCATATTCGTCATTATCGTCTAATTGTTTCTCCACCTTTTTATCCATTTTAAAGATATTATTTTATACTTTCTATGATTTATATTTTATATAATTTTATATTATAATAACATATTCAAAATCGGTATATTCTTAAATGGTGAATTCTCACCGAGCAACAAACCCTTGCCGAGTCGCTCAACGTTCTGTCCACTCTTCAGATAGAGACCGTTTCCTCTCAGAGAGTTGCCACCTCTAACGGGTTCTAGATACAATCCTTTACCACTGTCGTCTACGTGGACGTGACACACGGCTCCTCCCTTCTTCAAGAACAGTCTGCTGCCACCCATTAATTTCTCAACTGCCGAACTAGCGAGTCCCGTGAGAGCTCCCACGCCGAGAGTCTTTCCAAGAAAGGGTAGTGCCTTTGCGGTGAAGGGTAATGCTTTTGCGGCGATTCCTGCCAATAGCGCTAGGAAACCACCTTTCATTCTCAAATTGTATCTCAATTGAGCAGGACTCAATCTCTCCGTCAACCCTCTTCCATCGCGAATCGCTTTCTCCATCCTTTTGATTTGACTTCTGGTCCAGGCGATCGAATCCTGACCGCCTCTCGTCAGATCTTCATGAGTGAATTTGAATCTCACCGCCTCGCCTCAAGTTGTTAACGCTCTCTTAAGTTTCTTCCTCTGTCCTGCAGATATGTTCACGTTTTTAATCACGTATTCTGTCATAATTCTGTTTTTTTTAAATTATTTACTTCAATTGTTTCTTGTTTAATAATTATATTAAAATAATTTTGTAAAATTAATATTGCGTTTATTTTATTTTTGTTATCTATATATATACACAATATTTTTTATTTTTTTTGCTTTTATATTTCTCTTATATGAAATCGTATCGTCACTCTCTCTCCCCGAAGATCTAACAGTTCACCATTTTGATCCGTCAACGTGGTTTTGAGACTATACAACGTGTCTAAAATCACTGGTAGATAAACTAAATTTCGAGGTCGCTCCACGATCTTATAACCCGGCGACATGTTTGGAAAGAAGGAATAGATCGTCGGTTGAGTGCTACCATTCACGTAGCTTCCAGCAATCACGTTCACGTTCACCAGAATGCTATTGACTGCGAGAATGTCGACCGTATTTTCAGATGCCGCGTGGCCTCGATAATCTTTCGATCGAATCCCAACATCTTGCCTATAGAATCGTCCGTGTTGAAATCCACTCGAAAATTATCTTCCAAATCCAACATCGTCTGTAAGGTATTAGGATTGGGAGCGAGTCTGATCTTGTTGCTTCCCTTTCCATCCGTCTTCATTCACGTCTGAATGTAATTGTTCAAATCATCTATGTCATAACTCACTTTGGGAATTCGAATCTCCAACCAATCCGTTCCGTCGGAATACCTGAACGAGTTATTCTTTTCGGTGACGTTGGGAAAGGAATAATAAGTCTCCAGATTCACCAACGCCATCTCGTATCTTTTCTCTCTATTCAATTCGATGGAAGGTTCAAATTTCGTATCGAATCGAGTCGAATCGCCACTCACCACGATTTGAATGGACTGTTTTGCAGCCGTATTCTCGGCTATTCGTTCTAACAATTCTCCATGTTCGAACATTATATTTAATTTTTTTATTTTTTTATTCAAAACTAATTATTTGAAGATTTATTATTTTCTAAATTTTATTTTCACGCTCTATCTTATTATCATGAAAAACATAAAACTTGTCGAATCCGCACCAATATTTTCTGCGATTAAATTTGCTTGTCAAATCGATCATGACGAAATTGTAAAGTCCACCATTCCAAACCCTCTTGCCGAATCTCCTGAATTCCGCCACACTCATGTCGTTTGTGATTGAGATTCTTGAGATCTTGGCGAAAGAGTCATAGAAAATTAGCGTTCTCCCTTATCGTCTGTCTGGGCAATCAAAATAATTCTGCGACAGGTAGAAACTGTCCATGTTGCTGTGTCGACCCCTAACGTAATACGATTCGCATCAGTTCTGTCTCTCCAAAAGCAGATCGTCGAAAATCATGAGATTTTTATCTTCCGATTTCAGTTCTCTAGGATCTGGAACGTCGCTAACGTTCTCATAAAATCGACACTCGACGTTCGAAGATGCATTTCTCTTCATCAGCTCCATCGCCGCACCGTCCAAAATGGTCGAAAGTGGAGCTTCACTCTTGTCGAATTCCTCCCTACTGTCAAAGATTCTGGCTATGACGTCCTTGGGCAGTCTATGATCCATGCACTCTCGAAGCAATCTGTATTCAGGTTGAAACAAGCTCTTGCCAAACACAAACAATCTGTCGTAATCCAACCAGTCAGGTCGGGACAACAGATTCATCAACAGATTGGTCTTTCCACAATTCGATTTTCCCACTATCAAACCTCTTATGCTTTTAGGAAAGAACTCGTTATTCGACCTCTTGGTCGTGGCGTCGTTCCAAGACATATCTTTAATGTTCATCTTTGTTTTATTTTTTTTGTTGTTATTTTAGATTCTTTTCAAACGCAAATTTTTTATGTTTTTCAAACTCAGTTTATAATGTTATTATTTATTTATATCACGCCGTCGCGAGTTCTCTTCAATCCAGATCCACTCGTCATTTTGGCTAAATCTTGTATGGGTACCACAGCATCCTTAAAATCTTTCCAACTTTTCGGCGTTTGCTCTAACGCAGCTCGCTTCGCCGGCAGACTGATCAACGCGTCGGCTGCCCTCTTGCCAGCCACAGAAGCTATCCTACCACTGACTTCGGAAGCGGCTTTCTTACCAGCATCCAAAGCCGTCTTCGTACCGACCTCAAATGCGGTCGATGCGAGTTTTCTACCTGCAGCACTTGTGAACGCTCACATTATAGAATCGACGATGCTAGAACCGCCTTGAACGTAAGTTCTGACGTATCCCCTGTTCTTTATCACCAACATATTTTATTTTTATAATATATTTTTGGTTTTTTTCACTGGTAAATCGTTTTGTTGTTTTTAAATACTTTTATTATTCTAGTGTAAAAATTTACTGTTTAATTTTTTTGTTTGTTTCTCTCCACTTATCATATACACATCAATCCTTCAATTCGTTCATCAGCCTTTTATAGTGGTTTTTATTCACAACCTTCTGTCTTAACATATCGTCAGATATAGTAACTATCTGATTATCTAATCCTGTGTTACCAGCCCGTCTGCTCGCCATCAACAAACTCAATCTCTGAGACAGAGCGTCAGAATCGCTCGGAAGAAAAGTGTTTTTCACCCCTTTGCCAGTCACCGATTCGATGAACTTCTTATTCATATCCCATATGGGTTTCACCACTTTCGTCCACTTGTAACCTCTGTTGGCTTTGGGTCTCGTCTCTCTGGCATCGTTATTTCTCTTCATGGCGTGGGTCTGAACCAGAATGTCGCTGTAATTGTCAAAATCCTGATCCGTGTAATCGCTAGGCTTGTCGTAAAGGAGCAATCTGCGCAGTCCATCAGTCAATTCGTATCTGTTCGAACCAACGATCAATTCATCATGGCCAATATCTACTTCTGTGTCTCCTACAAAAATTCTTCCCTCCGAATCTTTATAAAATCCATACGACAGATCTCTCTTACCGCCATCATCGGATGATGCGACACTATCAGTAGTGATAGTCGAAGCTGTATCGTCAGTCTCGCTCAAATCTGTTTGAATTCCCGTGGGAACATAATCCGGTGTAGATTGAACGGAATACCGATTTCCAAAACTAAGAGGCAACGAACCCATTCTCAAAGAACTCTCCTTTATAGGTCTCAATTCTTCGACTATCTCCTTCCTGCTTCGCTCTTGACCCTCCGTCACAGGTTTAAATATTTTTGTGGCTTTGCGTTTGAGTTCATCTCACCAAGACGTCTGCTTCTATCAACCGACTGAATGCCCTTCTTAGCACGCTCAAACTCTTCTAAAATTCGATCTCGATGTCTAGAATCCATCTGTAAAAACATCTTTCGTTTTTAATTGTTAATGTTCCTTTAAGTATGCTAATGCGAGTTATTTTATTATTTTCAAAATTAAATGTATAATTATTTTTATGTTTATGTTTTTTTTCTCTCCTATATATATCGATCACTTTTTTTTATTTCCTCGGGCATTCCCCCCGCTCACGTCAGAAATGGAAGCGTTCGACAGTTGTCCGTCAAGTTTTTTGGAGGAACAAATCTGGGTATTCCCCCCACCTCACGACGAGGGGAGATAACTCTGTATGATCGAGTTTATGAGAATCGAGCAATCCGATTGGTCAATTAGCGGAGAATCGAGCAATCTGATTGGTCGATTAGCTGAGTTTGGAAAATCCCATAGTGGGAATTCCCCTAATGACGTCATAAATTGGGAAAAACCCAGAGAAAAACCCACCGCCTCAAAACAATTGCGGATTCTGGACCAGTGGTCCAGAATCCGCAAACTTTTTTTTTTGATTCTAGCCCAGAATTTTGCTCGCGTTCACCAACGATGGATCGATGGTCTGATCTGCGATGGGAACGTTGACAAAAAAAAAATTTTAAAGTGAAAAAAAAGTGTGAATGCACAATTTCACCTTTTTTAAAAAACGCGTGACATTCAACGTTCACCACGAGTATTTGAACGTTAAAAGTGTGATCTAGGAGTCACAAAAAACAGGGGGGATTCAAAGACCATTGTACACTTTTGTGAACAAGCGTGCGATTTAACACTGAATCCCACGTTGGTAAATGTAGTTTGTACACGTACATGTACAAAGTGGTTGTTAAATCCGCCTCTATCACCTACTTATGATCGTAAAGCTTAAGCTCAATATTAGGGACAGGCTTTTTCCTTTGTTTTTTATAGAATGTGATTCTTTGTGTTTTCGTGGCATTTAGCTTGATGCGCCACAGAGCGCAACAGTCTTGCAGGTCGCGGATGGTATCCTGCAGGCGGTTTTGTATTATGTTTCCAGACTTACTGGCCGTCCACATTCCTTTGTCATCTGAGAATTGAGATAGTTCAACATGGTTCTTCCCTAGTTTGTCAATGTCATTCGCATATATTATAAATAGAAGCGGGCTGAGGACCGAACCCTGTGGAGTGCCCGCTTCGAGTTTTACCTCGGCTGACACTTCGCGGTTGACCCTCACTTTGATTTTTCGATCAGATAAAAATGATGATATGATCCTTAGAATTTTGGTAGGTAGCCCCATTTTAGCTAGTTTGTATCTCATGCCATTGTGCCAGACAGAGTCAAATGCTTTTTCTATGTCGAGTAATAGCGCGGTTCCTATTTCATTTTGACTGAATGCCGTTTTCATATAATCTACCAGTCTATATACATGCTCGATTCCCTCTCTTTGGCTTCTGTATGACCTTTGCCACTTATTGAAAAAGCTGATTGATTCGAGATGGCTGCGGAGTCTAGTCGTGAGAATCCGTTCGAAAATTTTTCCAATACAGCTGAGTAGGCTGATTGGGCGGTAATTAGCTGGGTTGCTCAAATCCTTGTCGGGTTTGGGTATCATGACTCTTGTAGCCACTTTCCAACATTTTGGGAAGTATCCACTAGAGAGACAGCAGTTTAGGAGGTTAGTGAGTCTACCGAAAAAAGTATTGGGACATTGTTTCAGGATTTTGTATGAGACCTCGTCCCCTCCTGGGGAAGAAGAAGACTTACATTTTTTAATTGTGTTAGCCACTTCTTCTTGGCTTATCGGTTCCGTGAGTTCATGGCCATCCCCGTCCTCGGGCGTTTGGCTGAAGTTGGCATCGTTAAACATTGTCTTGTTGTCTTGAACAAATTTGTTTACTTTTTCTTTGAACTCGTCATCAAACCTATCGCCCTTATGTGGACGATGATATTTCTTAAGGAGCTCAGCAAAGGCGCTAGCCTTCGCCTTGTCATCCAGGGCCATAGTTCCCTCGCTGATCTTTAGAGCCTTACTGTTGGCGTCTTTATGTTTTTGTCCAGTAAGGGTTTTAAAAGTATCCAAAAATTTTTTAGTCTCCCTGAGTCCATTTAGATTTTCCGTTGCTTTTTCCCATCTCACGCGATTGTCGTTTGCTATTGCTTTTTTAACTTCGTCGTGGAGGCGATTATATGCGGCTTTAAGTTCGACCTTTTTAGTTGGAAGTTTTTCTGATTTGTATGCACGGAAGGCCTTTCTTTTTTGTTTTATTATTTGGAGTGTGGTTTTAGTTATTCTGTTGACCCGCGGTTTAACTGTCTGTTTGGGACAAATCTCATCAAGAGTGTTGTTAATGACTCCACTGAGATTGGTACATGCTTGCTCGAGCTCGCAGGTATTCATTGGGTCGTTTTTGTTTAATTTAACCTGAATTATTTTTCTGAAGAGGTCCCAGTCAATTTTGGATAGATTCCTCCTCCTCATTGTGGGGTATCTTGCGGGTCCGCTGCAACCGTGTAATGTAGCATGAACAGGCAGGTGGTCGCTACCTAAATCATCATCCCCCACAAATATGTCTTGCATTTGATTAGTTAGTGATTTACTGGTTATAATCAAGGATGTCGGATTGGTGGAGGGTGTTGTTACTGACGTGAGTAATGTCGTGGTCGTTATTTAATACAAAAAGATCAAATTGTTCAATGATATTGAAGAGAGCGTCGCCATTGGGCTCCGTTTTTTTGCATCCGAAAACCTGATGTTTGGCATTGAAAATACAGTGTTTGTGATTTTTCACAAAGAATTCAAAGACTTTGCTGTCAACTGTTTTTTTCGGTTCATTATAATATGAGATTACGGCAACTTTTTTATGATCTAGTTCAATCTCAGCGGCAATCACCTCTGCGTTGAGACGATCGCTTGATATCGTTTTATATTTTAAGTCCTGCCTTATGAGGAGAGCGACTCCGCCTCCACGTTGTGTGGGACGGTCTCGTCTAATGATGTTGAATCCACTCAGCAAAAATGTCTTACTTGGTTTTAACCATGTTTTGCTGATACCAATTACATCTACGTTTGTGAAGTAATCGGACATCTGTGAGCTTTTGCAGTTAACGCTTCGAGCGTTCCACTGAATTATTTTCAACTTATCCATAAGTGTTCAGTACCTGACGTAATTTTACTAGTTAACGTGTTGTGGGTGTGATTTATATTTTATTTATGGCGGCTTCTATTAGCGAGGAAGAGATTTGAGTTCGATATAATTTGGATGCTGTTTTCCCAACTTCTTTACAGATGTCGGAAAGACTGACGTCGAAGTGTTTGTTCATTATATTAAAAATTGAACCAGCCATTAGGCTGCACATCGAATGTGGAGAGGTTGAGTTTCCTACGCTGTTGACATTAATAGCTTTGAGTTCTATGTCGGTTTTAACTTTTTTGTAGTGGAGACACCCCCGATAATTGCTTGGGTGTTGCCTGTTACAATTTGGGCATTTCAGTTTTGAAACCTTGCACGACTTTGTTATATGTTTTTCGCCGCATTTCAGGTAACGCAACTCTCCTTTGCATCTGTTCGACATATGGCCAAATTTCTGGCATTTATGACATTGTGTGGGCTGAGGCAAAACACGATACTCCTCAGTCTCATATTTTTGTCCGTTTATACAAACACCTTTGTTAATGAAGTTAAGTTTTATGGCTCTATTGGGGCATTTTACTTTAATTTTTCACGTAGGGGTGCCTGTAGTCTTAGATATTAGTCTCCCCCACGAGTATCCTGACAGGGCTTCATCAATGTCCCCATCATTGATCTTTGTGGGAACCCTTGTGACGACTACGCAAGGGTTTTGCAGCGGTTGATGTGGTTGTTTATTCGTTTGGTGTTTGGCCGTATTATCCTTTTGATGTTGTTTAGAACGGGCGTGACGGGCTGCATCTTAGCAGGGTGGGGAAACGGGTATTGGGGGATAAAATTCTACGGGTAGCAGAGCCTTTTTTGGAGAGGAGCGGGGTGGGAGGTCAGAGGCAAGTATAACTAGAGTGGACATAGGTGGGGCGAACAAGAGTGAGGGGGACAGGATAAATTTACCAAGACTAGCGCCAGAAAACAATGGGCCCAGTAGGCGGAAGCCAATGAACCTCGGTACCCTGAAAGTGGGTTATAACAACATCCAGGGTCTCCACCGGAAAGTAAGTGAAATTGCTACATTGATCGAGGCAGAGGAATTCGATGTCATGGGCTTAAGCGAGACGTGGGTAAGACACGAGGAACGGGTAGACCAAGTACGCGGGTGTGTGTGGATAGGTGTAGGGCGAACGGAAGGCCAGAAAAAAGGGGGGGAGGGGTAGGCATGTACATTAAAGAGGATTTAAAACCGTCGCTGATCACAGATCTGGAAGATATCATCACCTCGGCTGAGGTGTCAAAAGAAATTGGATGGGTAAAGATCAGTCTGAGAAACAAAAGTATTGCCCTTGGGATTGTGTACTGTGCGGTGGAGGGAAGTAAACCCGAGTGGAATGACTCGATATACTCAACACTAAGGTCCAATATCACTGAACTAGAAAACAGGGGGCTCTATTATAATTCTGATGGGCGACTTTAATGGACACATAGGTGATAAGGAAGAAGGCGTAGAGGGTGGGGACAAGAAAGTCAACAGGAATGGAAGGAAGCTGTTGAACTTCACAAATGAGCTCGGTCTGAAGATTCTGAACAGGGACGCTAGATGTAAGGGGAAATGGACCTGGGAGAGAAACGACCGAAAATCAATAATCGACTACTTTCTCACAGATATGACTTTATGGAGGGAGGTGATAGGGGTAGAAGTGGACGATGAGGGCAAAATGGAGTTGGATAGTGATTACAGTGATGATGAGGGCCAAAAACCTAGAAAAAAGGAAAGGAAGCTTCAAGGAGGTTTGGGAACTCAAAAAGGATGCCGACTGAGCGAAGTTCGATGAAAAACTGAAACCAAAGCTTGCAGCCGTACACAAGGGGGGTGGTGTCCAGAAGATGGCCGACGCCATAGTTGCGAGCCTAGTGGAGGCAGGGAAGGAAAGTGTAGGAAAGATTAGGGTGCCAACACGGGAACTTGGGTACAGAGTGAACGAAGAACTGAAAAGGGCCTTAAAGGTTAGAAAAGCTAAATGTGCTGCATACAGGAGAAGTAGAAAACTTAAGGGGGTGGAAAGCAATGAGGCCATGGTAGCAAAGAAAGAATACCAACAAGCACGAAATAAAGTAAACAAGATTAAAGACGACAACCGGAGAGTGCGAAATAACAGTCTTATTAGTGTTGCATATTTGACTTTCATAACACGCCATGATGATGACACAATGCTTTATTAACCTTTTGTTACAGAAGAGTTCCAATTAAGAGGTTGGGTTTAAAAACACGGACCGGAGACCGGAAAGGCAGGACATAAAACATGGAATACATGACATCCCTTTTTTTCCAAACAAAACTAAAAAACAATTGATAAGCCAAACCTAGGCTATGAAAAAAGTTACACATCACAATGTAAAAAAACTGTATTTTGTTGGATTTTTTGCCATTACTAGATATGTTGTTCCTTGTTAACAATTAGGACTAGTAGCCCCATATGCTATCAACCAACAACACCACTCACTTGACAAAATCTCTTAATTTTGATGGGGGTTAACTTGTCTGCCTGAACGGGTACATGTCAGTGTTTTTGAAGTGGAGTCACTGGGATTGAGTTGTTCATGGGCAACTGGTACAGCTGCATCTGTAGAGTGTTCAGGGGTTGCTGTTTTGTCATTCATTAATGGTTCACTGTTGTCATATAAATCTCGAGAAGTTTCAAAATCATACTCTTGAAGTAAATCTGGATGTATATTTTTGTTGGTCTTCTTTAGATGTTTACGGTTACGTCTGTAATTTACCCCATCAGACGACTGAACAACATATGAGCGTGGTGTTACATGTTTGTTCAAAACTGTGCCTGACTTCCATTTATTTCCTGTAAACATAACTACAGGATCACCATTTCACAGAGGTTTCAGTTCACGACCACAATGTTTGTCGAAATTTAACTTGGTTTTCATCTGACGACTCTTGAGTCTATTACGAACATTTTGTAAGTCTATGCCTTGTGGTGCTAACAATGGTGAAGCTGTAGGTAAAACAGTTTTAAGTCTTCAACTAAGGAAAAGTTGTGATGGAGAAAGTCCAATATCTAAAGGTGTATTACGATAGTCCAAAAGAGCTTTATGTGGTTCATTTGATTTTTTGATCAAGTTTTTAACAGTCTGCACTGCACGCTCGGCTTGTCCATTTGCTTGTGGAAAGTGTGGACTACTGGTGATATGTTGAAATCCATAATCTTTTGCAAATGTCTGAAATTCAATTGAAGAAAATTGTGGTCCATTGTCACTAATAACAGTATCAGGATAACCATAGCGAGAAATAAGTCCTTTCATGTGATCTATTGTATTTTTACTGGTTTGATTGTCAAGTTTACAGATTTCCGGTCATTTTGAGAAATAGTCCACCACAAGAAGATAATGTACATTTTTATATTTGAATAGATCCATAGCTAATTTTGACCAAAGTCGATCAGGTTGTTCGGGTAATAACATGGGTTCTTTTGAGTTCATTGTCTGATGCTGAGCACAAATATCACAAGATCTGACCCAGTTCTCGATATCACGAGACATGCCTATCCAGAATTGTACATCGCGTGCTCGGCTTTTGCACTTCACGATTCCGAGATGTGATTCATGAATCTTATCCAACATAGTATTTTGTAAAGATTTTGGTACTATGAGTCTGTTAGATTTGTAAAGTAAACCGTCAATACAAGAGATTTCATCTCGAAAAGTCCAGTATGCTCGAAGAGATGGAAGCAAATCAGATTTGTTCTGTGGCTAACCATCTAGCAGAATGTCAAGCAGGTCCTGAAGATCTTCATCAAGCGCAGTTTCATTTTGTAGTTTTTTGTACATTTCGGTTGACACTGGCAAGTATGATATAAGATGTATGTCGTTGACCTGATGATCTGGAATTAGCACTTCTTTAGTCTCAGGTAAATATGATCTGCTCAGCTGATCTGCCAAAAACATTTCCTTTCCTGGCTTATATAACACATTTAAATCATATTTTTCTAATGCTATTAATAGTCTTTGCAATCTGGGTGGAGTTTGTAGAATTTGCTTTTTGAAAATTGACTGAAGTGGTTTGTGGTTTGTTTCCACACTTACCTCCCTTGCATACACATACTCATGAAATTTTGTGCAACCATACACAATAGCTAGTGTCTCTTTTTCTATCTGTGGATAGCGTTGTTGTGTTTCTGTGAGCGCTCGAGATGCGTAGGCAACAGGTTTTGTATCTTGAATCAGAACTGCGCCTATACCCTTTGAACTAGCGTCTACACTTAATGTCAGAGGTTTATTTGGATCGTAGTACTGAAGGATAGGTGCATTGATTGCTAATCGTTTGAGTTCATTGAAACTTGATTCCTGTTGATCACCCCAGTGCCAAGCAGTATTCTTTTCAAGCAAAGTTCTCATGGGAGCACTAACAGTTGACATGTTGGGTAGGAATTTTGCCAAATACTGAATAAAACCCATGAATGTTTGAAGTTCCTTGACGTTGTCAGGTCGAACCATGCATTTCACTGCTCTTACTTTTTCTGGATCGGGTTTAATTCCATCAGCTGTAAGACGATGTCCAACATATGTTACTTCAGATTGAAGAACTTCACACTTGCCAGGAGAGAGTTTTAAATTGTAGACTCTTGCTCTTTCCAAAACTTTCTTCAGACGAATATCGTGTTCTTCACGATTTGCACCCCAGACGAGAATATCGTCCATAATAGCTTCTGAGCCTTCTATGTCAGCTACCATGTTAGTAATTATTTTTTGAAAAACCTCTGGTGCCGATTTCACTCCGAAAGGGAGACGCACAAATCGGTATCGACCAAAAGGAGAGTTGAATGTACAAAGTTTTGAACTACTTTCGTCAAGTCGAATCTGCCAGAATCCACTAATCGCATCTAATGTACTGAAGATTTTAGCATTAGGCATTTGTGAAACAACTTCTTCCACAGTTTTAAGCGGAAAATGTTCTCGAAGAATAGCTTTATTTAAATCACGTGGGTCGATACAAATTCGTATTTGACCATTGGGCTTGATTTCAGTAACCATTGAGTTTACCCACTGTGTTGGTTCTTCCTGCTTTACAATAACTCCTGTAGATTCCATTCTTTTCAATTCAGCCTTTACGCGATCTTTCAAAGCTAGCGGTATTTTTTGCAGTGCATGCACTACTGGCTCGACTGATTTATCAATACGTATGGTATGTGTTCCCGGTAGACACCCAAGACCTTTGAATAAATCTGAATATTGATCTTCTATATTATCTGGCAATTTATTTTCATCACCAGAATTACTTGTAATTCTGTCAGGTATAACTGCATGAATACGTTGGACAAGTTTCAGTTCTTGGCATGTTTTCGCACCAATTACAGGCTGTACATCTTTATCAACCACATAAAACTTGAGGTTGTAGACACTGTTTTTATATTCACATGGAAGATTGACAGTTCCAACTGCATTTATTAAATGACCTGAATATGACCTCAAGGGTGTGGCTACATCATTGACCTTTATTTGGGGTTTAATTTGATGTATAGTTGACAACGGCAAGACATTGCACTTAGCACCGGTGTCCAGCTGAAAAGTTATTTGTTTTTTATTGATAGAGAGCTTTTCCACCCATTCATCAGCTTGGATTGAGTTAACTTGAGTGATCAGTCCAACAAACAAATCATCAGACTCTGCATCATCGTCGTTCAAATCTACAAGATTCATTTTCTTAGGTGTATGCTTCTCTGACATACAAACAGCTGCGAAGGGATTGTATTTTTGACACCTTTTACACTGTTGACCAAATGCAGGACACTTTTTTGGGCTCATGTTTATTGCCACAGTTTCTGCAGTAATTTAAATTATTGGTTTAACGATTAGGCGATGTTGGAAACTGTTGTTTCCTTTTCACGTCAGTTTTCTTATTTGGAGTTGTTTTGGATGAGAAATCTTTGTTTACATATTTTGATTTATTCACAAAATGAACAGTTTTATCTTCAAGATCACCACTCATAGAGTTTAACTGAGCTTTCGAGAGTTCACAGGTTCGTGCAAAATTTACAGCGGTTTCTAGTGTGAGCTCTGAACCCTGATTTATACATTTCTCACGTACTTTATTGTCATTGATGCCAAACACAATTGCATCTCGGATCATTTCGTCCGAATGTTCATAGTCACAGTCAAGAGCCAACATTTTGAGTTCTGTCAAATAGTGCTCAAAACTTTCAGAGTTATTTTGTTATCTTTTCCAAAACTTGTATCTGGAAAATATTTTGTTCGATTTGGGGCGAACGTGAGCTTCAAATTTTGTAAACAGTGTTTGCAAATGTTGTTTCTCTTCACTTGTCAAACTTCATGTAGAATAAATGTTTCTACCCTTGTCGCCAACCCAAATCATCAAATAACTACATTTTGCTGCTTCATCTTTCGATTTTAGGGGACCGTCCAGCCAAAATTCCACGTGCTGTTTGAAAGATTTTCAGGCCGTAACAAGATCGGTCGCATCCCAGTCCATTTTCGGATTTGATGAAGATAACCCATCCATCTCGTACTTTAAAATCAAAAGGGCGATGTTTTCAAGTAACGTTTTAAATTACTGTCTCTGCTTATTTTGATTTGATGAGGGCGTGAGATGCCGATTCTGACACCATGTTGCATATTTGACTTTCATAACACGCCATGATGATGACACAATGCTTTATTAACCTTTTGTTACAGAAGAGTTCCAATTAAGAGGTTGGGTTTAAAAACACGGACCGGAGACCGGAAAGGCAGGACATAAAACATGGAATACATGACAATTAGGACGATAAGAACGACAGGGGGTCGAGTTCGAGCGTATTTTGGAAATGGGTGAACAAACGTAACAAAGGGAATAACCCACAGAGCATTAAAGTAGATGGCAGAGTTACAGAAGAGCGAGATCAAATCGCACTAGAACTAGTCAAGCACTGGGAAAAGGTAAACGATAAGCGATGGGGCATGGGGAACCCACCGAAGTGTCCGAACCAGGTCGAGGAAAATCTCTCGGGCTTCGTGTGCAGCGAAATCAAAACTGAGGAGGTGCGAAGGGTGATCTCAAAATTGAGGAATGGAAAAGCGGGAGGGGTGAACGAAATTTCTAACGAGTTTATCAAAAAAGGGGGAGAGGAACTCTTGGAAAGCCTAACTGCCCTATTCAATTTAGCCATAGAAAAACAAGAGGTCCCAAAGGAGTGGAGGGAAAGTAAAGTGACATTTATTCACAAAAAGGGGGAAAAAGACGTCTTGGATAACTATCGAGGGATCTCTGTCAGCAGCAACATTGGAAAAGTCTTTTGTAAAGTCCTGTATGGGAGATTAGAGGAGGTGATTGAAGAGAAGGGTTTTTGGGAGAAATCCAGAATGGCTTCAGGAAGGGAAGGAGAGTCACTGACCATCTTTTGACGCTATCCCAAATGATAGAATCCGCGAAAGCAAAAAAGAAAAAGATGTTCATGGCCTTTTTGGATGTTAAAAAGGCATACGATAGAGTATGGAGGGAGGGTATGTGGTGCAAGCTGGAGGCTCTGGGCTTGGGGGGCGAGTTTGTTGGGATTATGAAAGCATTATATAAAGATGTACAGAGTGAACTTAGCCTGGGTAACATAACAACAAAACGTGTGCCTATGGAGATAGGCCTAAAACAGGGGTGTATCCTTTCGCCAATTCTTTTTGCATTGTACATCAAAGGTTTAGGAGATGAACTCCTGCATAGCGACGAGGGGGTTGCAGTTGGTGACTTGAAGATCCCAGGGCTATTTTTTGCAGACGATATGGTGCTAGTGTAAGAAAGCGAAGAGGGGTTAGAGAAGATGCTGGGAATTGTTGGGAAATATGGGAGCAAATGGAGACTCGAACTTAATGAAAGCAAGAGCAAAGTTATACCCGTGGGCCGCAAAGTGGACCCCACTCGAAGGTGGAGAGTGGGGGAGTTCTGCATTCCGGAAGGTAGCAGTAGACTTCTTAGTGTAGGAGAGACTAGCGACTATGAATACTTGGGAGTAAATATAAACATCACAGGAAGAGGCATCTACCGAAACCACACAAATAAATTGATTCTGAAGGGGAAGCGAATCCTTAACCAAATGAAACTTATAGGGAGAAACAGTTTCAATAAGGCTTTCGTGGGGAAAACCATTTGGGAAATGGTGGGTCTGCCAAGTATAACATACGGTACGGAAGTTGTACCCCTAAACCAGACAGCTGTTAAGAGCTTGGAAATCCTGCAGAACGATGCAGGCCGATGGATAACAGGCCGAGTAATGCCGCAGCACTAGAAGGAATCAGGGGTGAGCTTGGGTGGATGAGGATCAAGGACAGGATAGACCTATTGAAACTCGGTTATCTTAATTATTTGGTAAATCTCCCCGATAGCCGATGATGTAAAGTAATGTTCCTGAGAACTTTCAACCCAAATATCAAGACGGGGTGGATGGTCCAAGCGAGGGAGCTAGTAGAAAACTACTCAATGGAGATCTCGGACCTTGACGTTGGGGCAAACCAGGGCAAAAAGATCGTCAGAGAAAGGGTCATGGAGGATTGTAACCGTAACTGGCGAGAGGGGGGCAAATCAAAGAGATCTTTGGGTGTCATGCGTGATAAAGAGAAGCCTGGTTTTGAAGAGTACCTTGATGGCACCTTTGGGGGGTCACTGTTGTTCAAGCTGAGGTCGCGGTCTCTGGAGCTGAGGGGAAAAATTGGGAAAAACAGTGAAAAGGAGTGCCAGATGTGTAACGTGGGCGTGGTGGAGACCCTGGAACACTTTCTTATAGAATGCCCAAAATACCAGTCTAAAAGAACAAGATTCACGGGGAGTATAATGGAGAAGTGGGATGGGAGAATGAAGGACATGTGGTTAGGGGGCGACTCAAAGGAGAGGGTTAATATACTAATCGGAGACATTGGGAAGAATGGGGCAAGGGATGTCATCAAGCAGTTCGTCTCCGAGTGTTGGGAGGAGAGAAGAAACGCGGGAATAGGGAGGCAGTTGGTAGAATATGGGTAACCAGGGCCTTCTCATACGAGAACCGTGACAAATCAGCGGCCGGCCGAAGTGTTATTATTATTAGAAAGGGCTCTTACCTTGTCGGCAAATGATACACCACCGTCTGAGAACTGCGATAGTTCAACACAGTTATATACTGTAGAGGCACTCGCACCAAGTTGTTTTAGAGCAAAATCGCCGAAAGTGTGTGTTCTTACTACCGTTAGAAATTGTTAACATCAAAAGATACAAAAAGAACCCCAACCTTAAAAAATGAAAAAAAATTTGACCAAGTTCAGTTTTGTCATGCACTTTGAAAAAATTGCCGAAAGTTTGTGTTCATACTGCTGTTACAGCTTGTGGACATCAAAAGACGAAAAGAGACTGACAATTTCAAAAGATGAAAACAATTCAATCAAGTTAAGTGTAAATGCACTCCAACAACACTTCCATTGTTTCCATGAAGGTGTGATCAGATTATAGCATACAACCATCAGATAAACTGTGGCCAATTAATTAACGACCCGGCCGGGGGTGCACTTTTTAGCGTGTTTCTGAAGGGAAAACTTCGATAAAACTCACAAAAATAAAATAATTCTAAATATTTCTCCACAAACCTTTAAAGTACCCTTAAAGGATGCTACATACCAAAAATGATCATATTATACATACGAATAAGAAAGAAATGCAACTTTATATTTCCCCAGGCACAACTTTTCCGGAGCCGGGGCCAGGGAACACATTTTAGTGTGTCCCGTTTGCATGACTCTATTGAAAGGTTAATAATTTGTGTTCAATGCGTTGAATAGGATGATGGACGGCATGGGTTAATTATGACACGTACACTCAGAGTGGAGTTTCCCCTCGCACAGTTTCTTTAGTTCAGATGTCTCTTTACTAACTTTTTTTTTAAATGTAGTTTTTTTGCCAGTTTCATACTGAACTTGATTGAACCGTCAAAAAATAGGTTGTCCACGCAAATAATATGACGTTTGATTCGATTTAACAAAATCGGGCGGTCTGCAGAGGAGCGAAATGTACTTGCACCAAACAGCAAAATGTCTGGATTTCCCTGCATGTGTTCGACATAACTGTGTGAAACACTTTGCACTCGTGAAAAAATACAGACTACTCAATGATATTGTTGAATAAAAAGTTGAAATTTTCTTTCTTTGTTTTATGTCCTATGGATATACACCTTTGTTTAAGGGGACGTCCAACCTAACTTTGGTCAAATTTCATGTAATTTTCTTTCAAGTCTAAAAAAGGCCCAAAATGAATAACCCCAATAAATTATATACCAAAATGCTTGGAATGAAACATAGAACATGTGGAAACTGAAATTTGCCATGGAACTGCTGCCATGTGTAAATAGCACCACCTGAAAGTCTGCTATGGCATAAGTAAGAGAACAAAATTTTTACAATAAAATACCTCAAAATAAAATAACAGCTGTATTCTATAAACATTTAAGTACATACTCGAAGAAATCTTTTCCTAATTCATGAAAGTAATGAAGATTGAGACCAAATGTTATAAGTGGAGTGCTCACTGATTGAAGGCAGACATTTTCTTTTGTTTATGTTTTGATTTGGGGAGTTCAACAAAGGTCAACTTGAAGGAGTCCAGCAGAAGAAGTATGGAAGGACAAAAGAGTGTCTCCCAATATCAAGATGTATGTGTTACTGTAATGGTTTGGAAAGAAAATATGATATTCTCCTATGTGGAATGCACTGCAAAGTCATACATTGTAGTTGAATAAATATATTTACAAACCCCTTGCACTGTAACCCCTTTTATCCCATGCATCAATTTGATAGTGATTAAATTGTTAAATTTGTCTGGTTTATCAAAAAGTACATTAGCTTTGTTTAACTCTTGGACACCAATACACTCATGATATCTGTTGGAGAAGAAATAAGGGTAACTGTAACCTGTCACTGCAATAAACCATCTAATGTACTTAAAAGTACATTGTTATTCAAAACACATCAAATCAACCTTACATAACCATTATTGCATGTACTTTCCCCAAGGAGGCTTACTGACATATTGAGATCAGAAGGGCACATCCAGAGGGTCTCACATATTTTTTTCAAGAACGCAGTACACAAAGCAATCCCCAAAAGATGACAAGTGAGCTCCATTTGACACAGAAAATTTGGAGGGGGGGGGGGGGGGGCTCTCTTCCTTGTATGACTCTACCTCCGGCACTCAAGGCATATGCCTTTTTTCTCAAAGTTTAACTCTTTTTTCTTTTTGAAGATCCTGGCCACACATGTTCCAAACACTATCAGACAGGTAAACCTCCAAATAAGTGTATCTGCAAAAATCATGTTACATTGCAAAACATTCTTTTTAGAGTTTTAGTTCTGGACCTTTCATGCTTCTTACTTCCAACTATAACACTTAATTTATCGATTCATGGGTGAATAGAAAAGTCCTGCCATAATCAACATTTTGAGTTCCATAAGCCTTCAAAACAGCTCCAATAAAAGTGTCAAACATCAGATTGGTGGCTTTATACAGAATATTCATTAGGTTGTTGCTTGATAAGTAATAGGAACAAAATCTTCACAAGAAAATTCTGCAGCAATACAATTGAGGGTATTAGCAGGCACTCTGCAACAAATTGTAACAAATCAACTAGTTATAAACAAAATTTTCTAACTCAAAAGAGTGAAAAAGTACCACAACTCTGAAAAAATGTGGGAAGAAACACATGCTACAGCAGCTACACAGGCATTGTTTCTCCATGATGCTCGATCACAAAACCAAATATCCTTCAAATTGGAGTAGCAATGGTTCAGATACAAGGGGGAATGTTGGTACATGCAATGATGAATGGGTAAGACTAAGATTAAGAGGACAGGGGGTCACCACTGCACGGCCCTAGATGCACCTTTGATTTTCCAACTTCCACTAAGTTCCAGGTCTGGGGCATAATAATCGCAACACACCCAACTTATCAGTTCATAATTTCAGTTAAATAAAAGAAATTATCAATTTGAATTAAATAATAGATGATGTAAAAATATTTGACTTCCTTCGCCTTCTCGTACTATTTAATTACCACAAACAATATCAGTTTGATGCCGACAAACGAAACTGAACGCATGTGGTTTGATTAAAAAGTAACTCGGCATGAATAATGAAGAAATTGCGAATATTTCGTGTATTTCATTTATTTAAAAGCCAATTGCAGCTAATATTGACCGTGCATTCGATAATTCGTTTCGGTTTTGACCACACGGCCACGCTGACACTCCGTGACAGCGGTTATGTTTATTGTGATATGCAAATTGGGGGATGGTTTCCGGTGAAGGAGATTTGTCACATTTGTCAGTGTAAAACGATAAAAAAACCCACTGATCGACGCTTGTATTACTATGGTTGGTTGGAAGAAAAAACTAAATTCTCAGCATCGTCCAAGCGCACCTTATTTAAAAGCACGAATGCATCATTTTCAACCCATCTTCAATCGGTCCTTTGCAGACATCAAACATACCCGTCTTCAAATTCCATGGTTACTAGGACGTAAATAACTTCGCAGCGACAGGGGGAAATTAACACACTCAATATAGTTCCAGGTCACTTGGAATATACTTCGTGAAAAAGTGATTTCTGAAGCATTCTGCTTACTTTGTTATGAATATTGCCTTATTTTATGTGTATCGTCCCGATTTTATACACTCGGTTATTTTTTTTACAAGTGGTTCATGTTGTCTTTCTAGTGCGCAATAATTCAGATTTTTTGTCAACAAAAAAGTTCAGACGGCCTGTAAACACGAGAGGGAATTTCGAACCATATTTTGCAGTTATGACATTAACAGCTCAAGTACTTGCTGTCACCTGTTTGCAAATACGCTCATACATTGTCTCGAACAAATAAAGGGCGTGATCACGTCCTTGCATTCTTACGATTGCCCAAATTGAGTATTTCTGCAAGAACCACATCGTAATCACATGACCGGAAAAACATCGTTGAAACATGGCCACCTCCGGAACATCAAAAATTTGTGTTGATGTTATTACATTCAAACGTCAAAACCCACCAGAGTGTGTGTCAAAAAAATGCTTTCTCCGAGTCTGTAGTATGTTATCATTATATTGAGGACAAGGCTTTCGAATTACCGATTATTTTGTGGTTTTACCGGTTCGTTACTTATGCCATTTGCAAATTAATCTTCTTCAAAATCATAAAATTCACTTTTTTTCCTGAAAAAAAATATATGTACCTTTTCTATGCACTTTACTCATTATTTTGATATATAATTTGCCTTTCCTTACTTCTCTTATCTGTTTCTGAGGCATTGGGAAAAATGTCAAAAAATTGACCAAAGTTAGGTTGGACGACCCCTTAACTAACTATTTAGATCAAAGTGAATGCGATTATCAGAATGTCGAATAATCCCAAAGGACCGTAGTGGGTGGAAACGGAGAGTTCAAGGACACTTTTTCAAAAAACTGTACACGTACACGTACATGTACCCTATAGGGATTCAGTGTTAAAACGTGTACAGAGTGTAAAAAACGTTGTTTGTACACGATGTCCTAGAATCCCTATCGTGTCCCAGACCGTTCAAACAGCCGTTGGCGAACGAGTGCGAATTCGCTCGGAAGGAAAAATGTACGAAATTCGAAGAAAACATCAATTCAAAAATTTTCTCGACGTTCCCATCGCGGATTAGACCTTCGATCGACCGTTGCGAACGCCGACAAAAAACCGCTTTGAGAGTTCTAGGACAGCATAAAAAATGCGTTTTGATAGTTCTGAGACACCGACGTTCGCGATCGCGTTTCAGATGGTCGATGGTGCGATCCGATCGGTAAATAAGAGGGATGTTACATCCCAACGCTCACCTACATTCGTGCTTGATAATGTCGTTCCAATGTAACATGCCTAATATTTAGTTAATATAAATCATTAATAACTAGGCATCAAATGATTAATGTGGTTTATGTGGTGGCTTTGGAAAGTCTATATTTCTGCATTTATTATATATCAATTCAACATAGAAACAAAAGATATAAAAGCATTTTTTTCTTTTAGAAATGTTTATGATTAAGAATATGAATCGTGAGGCCAGATATTAAATCATAAATAAGAATTAGGAAAGGCTTTCACAAATTTATTTTAGAAGAAGAAATTGCAGTTAAATTTCTGCATACGGTCGTGTTAATACGTACAGTTGTTATTGAAATATGAAAATCAACAGTAATGAGAAGTTAAAGCAGCACAATCTGCACAAAAGCTGACTTTAACGCAAATTCTTACAACACCTAACGCAAATTCTTACAACAAGTTTTGGCTGAAAATTGTAGGTGAAATTTGAAAGAAAGTAATAGTATCAGGGTTAAATAATGTGCTGATAGTCGCCTACAATGTACATATGCAATATGAAAGGCCTGAGGCCAGTGATCTTTGAAAAAATAACCTTAACCTTAAATCTTACAATATTGGACACGCCGGACGCCAACGCTGACGCCCGAGGTCATCATATAAGCTCACCATTTGTAATAGAAGTAGGTGAGCTAATAAAAAGACATCAGATCAAAAAATAAAATAGGAGGTGCAAAATGGCATTATGTAAAGAAGAATCACTGAAATTGTAATTGAAGTACATTCATTGGTTAAAGAGGAATTGCGGAATAACATTCGTTCAAGAAAGTGACTATAAGTCCCAACAAAAATACATCACATCAACAACTAAAAAAATAAGCCTTAATGTTACTAGTAACAAGTATGAGAAAGTATTAAATAAAAAAAAAAGTTAAAAAAAATTTTTCTTAAAGAAAGTGAATATAAGTCCCAAAAATCCCCCACAAATTACTCAAATATGCATGTAATGAGGGCGCAACGTTACCGCAATGTAGTTCAGGAACCCATGTGTACAATATCAATTGCCTGGAAAGACACATAGAAACAGAACTCACCTTAACACAAACTTTTAGAACTTAAAATTGAGTAAGTCAGAGAGAAACGTGAACATTGTGACTGAAAAAAAGAAAAGAATCAGTTAAATTTCTGCATACAGTAGAGTTAATATCTAAAGTAGTTATTGAAATGAGAAAATAAACAGTAATGAGAGGTGAAGGCACCACAATCTGCACAAAAGCTGACTTTAACGCAAATTCTTACAACACCTAAACGCTACATCTTACAAGTTTTGGCAGAAAATCAGCCTCAAATTCCTCAAATATGCATGTAATGAGGGTTAAATATTACTGCAATGGAGTTCAGTAACCTAAGTGTAGAATATTAATAGCCTGAAGGACACATAGAAACACAACTCACCTAAACACAAAGTTTACAAAGTTTTACAACTTAAAATTTACTAAGTCCGAGAAAAACATGAAAATTTTGACTGAAAAAAAAGAAAATTTCCGTTAAATTTCTGCATACAGTAGGGTTAATACCTACAGTTGTTATTGAAATATGAAAATCAACATTAATGAGAAGTTAAAGCAGCACAATCTGCACAAAAGCTGACTTTAATGCAAATTCTTACAACGCCTAAACGCAAATTCTTACAACAAGTTTTGGCAGAAAATTTTAGGTGAAATTTGGAAAAAAGTCGTAGTATCGGGGTTAAATACTGTTCTGATAGTCCCCTACAACCTACATATTCAATATCAAAGGCCTGAGCCCACTGATCTTTGAGAAATTAACCTTAACATTAAATCTTACAATATTCGACACGCCGGACGCCGACGCTGACGTCCGAGGTCACGACAACAACTCACCACTTCTTTCAGAAGTAGGTGAGCTAAAAACGATTGAGAGTTCTAGGACAGGAAAGATCGATCTCAAAACGTTTTCTCGACGTTCGCCAACGGTGTAAAGTGGGTGTAAAGTGAAGTTACCCATCGAGGATTTTTTTTTCCAAACTAAACAGAAAAAAACCTGAGGCAGGAAAAATCGATCTTAAAACCTTTTCTCTTCGTTCGCCAACGGTCGATCGGACCGTGTAGACCACGATGACCAACTAGTGCGGATTTCTGGGATGAGAAGAAAAAACAAATGAAAACTCGTGAGGGTATCGTGACATTCGTTGCCACCTGATCGTTTAATAACGTGGATGTAATGGCTGGAGCAATGTATACCAAAAACCAAAAGCTTGAAGAGCTTGAAATAAGTAATCGCCCAATCACTCCACGTTCCTAACGCTAATTAACCAATCAGATTGCTTGATTCTCATAACCTGAACTTAATCATACAAAGTTATCTCCCCTCGTCGTGGGGGTGGGGTGACGCCCATCAGAAAAATCGAAAGTTTCGAGAAGGTGGTCACGTGACCTATCAAACTGAAGGTCTCGACGAGTGGATTAAGAAGATCGTAATTTTAACCCTCATCGTGGGATGGGGTCACGAACAGATCCTAAAAACGTCTTCCTTTTTACAAATCCAGGCATGTGAGGTATTAATATGAAGGACTCGATGAATACATTACAAAAATGACGTTTTTCATTTTATGTGGGGGTGAGGGTCACGCCCATCAGAAAAATCGAAAGTTTCGAGAAGGTGGTCACGTGACCTATCAAATTGAAGGTCCCGACGAGTGGATTAAGAAGATCGTAATTTTAACCCTCGTTGTGGGGTGGGGTCACGACCAGAGCCGAAAAACGTCTTCCTTTTTACAAATCCAGGCATGTGAGGTATTAATATGAAGGGCTCGATGAATAGATTACAAAAAATGACTTTAATCATTTTATGTGGGGGTGGGGGTCACCCCCATCAGAAAAATCGAAAGTTTCGAGAAGGTGGTCAAGTGACCTATCAAATTGAAGGACTCGACGAGTGGATTAAGAAGATCGTAATTTTAACCCTCGTCGTGGGGTGGGGTCACGACCTGAGCCGATAAACGTCTTCCTTTTTACAAATCCAGGCATGTGAGGTATTAATATGAAGGGCTCGATGAATACATTACAAAAATGACATTTTTCATTTTATGTGGAGGTGGGGGTCACGTCCATCAGAAAAATCGAAAGTTTCGAGAAGGTGGTCACGTGACCTATCAAATTGAAGGTCTCGACGAGCGGATTAAGAAGATCGTAATTTTAACCTTCGCCGTGGGGTGGGGTCACGACCAGACCCGAAAAACATCTTCCTTTTTACAAATCCAGGCATGTGAGGTATTAATATGAAGGGCTCGATGAATACATTACGAAAATGACATTTTTCATTTTATGTGGGAGGGGGTGGGGGTGGGAGTGGGGGGGTCACGCCCATCAGAAAAATCGAAAGTTTCGAGAAGATGGTCACGTGACCTAGCAAATTGAAGGTCTCGACGAGTGGATTAAGAAGATCGTAATTTTAACCCTCATCGTGGGGTGGGGTCACGACCAGAGCCGAAAAACGTCTTCCTTTTTACAAATCCAGGCATGTGAGGTATTAATATGAAGAGCTCGATGAATACATTACGAAAATGACATTTTTCATTTTATGTGGGGGTGGGGTCACGACCAGATCCGAAAAACGTCTTCCTTTTTACAAATCCAAGCATGCGAGGTACTGATATGAAGGGCTCGATGAATACATTACAAAAATGACATTTTCAACCCTCGCCGTGGGGATGGGGTTAACACCGATCAGAAAATCAAAAGTTTCGAGAAGGTAGTCGTGTGACCTATCAAATTAAAGCTATCGACAAAGATATTATGAAAATCACATTTTTTCCTCCTTCTTATAACGATGGAGTTATGACCATCTTGAAATCTAAAGTATTAAGAAAAGGTAGTTATGGAACATATTAAATTGAAAAAACAACAACTTGAATCTGATGCATCATTCATTTTTTGATATCTGTGTTCAAACATGGAAGTATGTTTTCAATATATGTGATTGTTATGCTGATCAGAGATGCACTCGCTTGTTAACAAGTCACGCCTTAAGATGTTTCCTTCAATAATAACTCTGTTTACTGAACCATAGATTTGTCAATAAAAAATTATAAGTTGATCTAACGTTTCTACATATTGAGGATAGCCTATTTCACCATTTCCGAAAAAGTGTCAATCCAAACTATTTTTTTAGGAACAAATGCCCACGTCGAGAAGACATTACATAACTAAACGAGTATAACCTTGACTAAATTCAAATAAAACCACGTGTTAGAAAAGATTTGTAAACAGTCTAAACTCACGTGTGGAAAAGTTGTTTTGTTTTGTTTTTTTTACAACAGGAGTTAATATATTTTAAGATAGGTGGCGTTATATAAATACAGCAACAACAAAAAACAGTGTTTACAATGTGTCAGCGTATGACTGAATGAAAATGAGAAAAAAAGCTCTTTTTCTAATCACCTGCTAGCGAAGCATTACATCAGTAGTCGCGATATTGATGTCATCCAACAGCAGCCAAGACATTAAGCTTTTTACGCTGACATACCACTTGTCCAAAACAATTCTCTTTTGACGCTAAAACTGGTGAAATACATCTCGGGAACGACTCCCTTTTTTCTTGATCAGACACAGTTGTTGGCGGAAAGTTGACTGGGGGTCGTTCAAAACAATTGATCAAATATATCGAACGAAAACGAATCATCTTCTATCTACGATTGTCGCCGTACTCTAAACGTCACCACACTAATCATACAATACGATATTGGAACTGCACTACCTATTGAATATTACAAATTTACGATTTGTATTGCCTTCAACACAAATCGTAAATTCCTTCCCGCGCCACCATACTTGTACTATACCGCATCGAATTTGACATCGTCATCATCCCCTTGCTAGATAAACTTGAACTCGGCATCCGAATGGTGTTGCGAAGTGAGCCCCTAGGGGTTAATTAAGCTCGCAAGCTCGGGTAAGAGCTCGAGCTCTTGAGGTTTTATTTTGAGGATTCAGTGGACTCATGTTTATTCAATGAGCCTGATATCGTTTGGTAAGGAAACACAAAATACCAGAGCTGGTTTGACCTCACAGAACTGCCAGTTATCACAACGTTTATAGTCCGATCTTACGATCTCTGATCGATAAATTTTCCCTAACATTCCGTAACAATGGTCGATAATAGAAATTAGTATAGAAAATCGAGTGAATTGTTCTCTGAAAATTGCATTCGCTTGTGCAGTATTTCTAATTTTTACAGATTGCGTTTAAAAAAAAAAACCTTGTCAAATGGTTAGGTTCAAGGGAAGTAACTCTGCAACAACTCATCCACCAAATGGTTAGGTTCAAAGGGAAGTAACTCTGTCATCCGTAGGTAGAGGTTTATTATGAGGTCACCAGAGGTCATAATACAGGTTAGGTTCAAGGGAAGTAACTCCGTTCATCCGTAGGTAGAGGTATATTATGATGTCATCAAGGGTCGTGATACAGGTTAGGTTCAAGGGAAGTAACTCGGTAACAACTCATCCCAAAGTAGAGGTTTATTATTAGTATATCAGAGGTGATGATACAGATTAGGTTCAGGGGAAGTAACTTCGTAACAACTCATGCGTCAAACGGTTATGTTCGAGGGAAGTAACTCTGTAACACCTCATCCATAGGTAGAGGTTTGTTATGAGGTTCTCAGGAGTCATGATACAGGTTAGGTTCATCAAATGATTAGGTTCGAGGGAAGTAACTCTGTAACAACTCATTCATCCAAACAAAATTAAAATTCGATGCACCATACTAAGTAGTGCTTGAAAAAAAACATTTTTTTAGGTTAGGTTCGAGGGAAGTAACTCTAACAACTCATCCGTTCAAACAAAAATTAAAATTCGATTCACCATATTAAGAAGTGCTTGAAAAAACCTCCAGGTTACAGGGGAGGGAGGGGAGGGGAATTAGAGAGGGAAGGGGAGGGGAAGGGGTTAGGGAAGGGAGGGGAAGGGAAGGGAAGAGGTTAGGGAAGGGAGGGGTGGGGTGGGGTGGGGTGGGTGGGGTGGGGTGGGTGGGGTGGGGTGGGGAGTCCGGTTAGGGAGGTGTACAGGAAATTTTTTTCTTGTGTTGGACAATTTAGTTGAGGGTTATAATCATAGTTTTCCATAGTAGTATTCAGAGAGAGAACTCCCTTTCAGTATCATTAGAAAATGAAGTGGAAGTATCTCAACTTGAGCGTTTTATCTCTGGTAAAATCTGTCAGAGTCTCAGATATTAGGTCTTATTACTCTACTGTGTAAAAAGATAGGGATAATGTCGAGAATCTGAAATTCTAGGGGCCCGTACCCCTACCTAATGTAGGTTATAAAATCCTTACAAAAAGCAGCATTGTCCTTACGATAGCGCGATGTGTTACAGTATATTGCTCACCTGGATCGGACCTGGAAATGATCAATGGGTTTTCGTGAGCGAAAGAGGAGAATTCGAAGTTCCTCTGGAAGGTAAAAAAGATGAAAAATCGTTCGATCCGTTTACCAAACACATATTCGATTTTCAAGACAGATTGGTCAAAAGCAAACGATTCTTACAACTCGAAAACGTGAGAAGCAAGAAAGATAAACTGCGTTTGATATCGTGTTTAGCGTCTTATCAAGGAGAAAATCTAAAAGACGTTTCTAGGTTCAACAAACTCTTAGTCATTATTTTTGTATAAAAAATTAAGCAAACAGCAAGAGAAATGTATATTTCATGAAGTTATAAACCGTTTCCAAATCTCGATGAGGTTAACACCTCTTGAATTGAATTTAAAAAAGAAGTCTTCACGCAAAGGGACTCGAGTGAGGGAATGGAACAGAGCTGTCCACCTTGATGTACTCGTAATAAAAACCCTAACCTATCAGTCATAACAACAACACTACTATCAGTTAAAAACTGATTTTTTTAAATTAACACTTCAAGCTTTTTCTACATAATACTTTAATAAAGTGGGTGGGTTTCAGCAATATTCACGACAGAAAGTGTTTTATTTTGTAAAAGGTAAGTCACAATGACAGCAAGAAGGAAGGTGTCTTTCAGTCTGACAACAAACAGTCACAAAGGGGAGTGGTCGATTGGCACCACGTTTGATTCGCACCAACCCTCAGAAAAGTCTGCAAAGTCAGGTGCTATGTTGAATGGAACACAGTCTCTTGGCATTTATTTTAGTAACATTTGTATTGTAAATGACTGTCATTGGGAATCTGTGTACTGTTATTTGAAACCGTTACGAGTTTCCCAGTTAATTTAAACAAATGCATTTGAGATGCAGGATAACTGGATAACTAATAGTAACCGTTGCTTGATATAAAAGTAACATACATAGTTGAAAATAAATCGCATACAGGTAGGTATGTGCAGTCGAATTGGTTAATAAAAAACACGCAAACATTCGTTGATGCTGAAAACCTAACTTCTTTGCAAAGTCACTGAACTCATGTCCATGGAATGGTGGTCCAATGTCTGTTTTTAAAATTTTAGGAACACCAAACATAGAAAATGTTTTATCCAGGTGAGGTAACACAGCTTTAGATGATGTTGATCGAACAATTTCAACCACCGGGTAATGTGTATAGTCATCAATTACAACTAGCAGATAGTCACCACTTGGGGTTGGGCCCCAGAAATCAGCACTTAAATGCAACCATGGTGAGTCAGGTAAAGATGACATGTTCAAAGGTTCAATTGTTGAATGTGAGTTTGAGGCCTGACATGGAATATAAGATTTGATAGTTTTGTTCAACTTTGGAGTCTATTTTAGGAAACCACACCTTCTCACGCAAGAGTCTTTTCGTCTTTACTATTCCTTGATGTCCAATATGAGCAAGAGAAATTACACGCTCCTGAAGAGATTCGGGAATCACAATGCGATGGTCGCGTAAAATAATGCGGTGATCAAAAGAGACCGAAAGTTCATCACGAACATTGTAGAAATTGCTGAGATTAGATATTGGATGAGAATGAGATATCCAATCATTGGATTGGATACATTTTATGACTTGTTGCAATGTTTCATCAGTCTTAGTAGCCATTTCAATTTCACTTAGTGTCAATGCTTTGGGAACAGCATGGTTGCATAAGAAGTTAATATATTCTTCAGCTACTTTAGCAGATTGACAACTTGTAGTGCTATCAGAAGACGGGTGTCGTGACATGTAATCTTCTGGGTTATTAACACCAGGTTGATATTTCAGTTTTATATCGTACGGTTGCTGTCTTAAACACCATCTTTCAAGTCGAGCAGATGTATGAGAGGTAGTTTTGCCGACAATACCCAGAAGGGGGTTGTTGTGGTCAGTTATTGCTGAGAAGGGTTGTCCATACACAAACAAATGAAAATGTTCACATCCCCAGACTACAGATAATGCCTCACGTTCCGTTTGCGAATACTTTTGTTCCACGGTCGTGAGTGCACGGCTTGCATAAGCCACTATTTGCCCTTCCGATTTATCATTGTCACTTTGCGTAAGCACAGCAGCAAGGCCTACTGAGCTCGCATCTACCAAAATTGTTGTGTGCTTACTAGTGTCAAAATATGACATAACAGGTTTTGATATCAACGAGTCAATCCATTTCGCAATCGCGTTGTCATGTTTTATTGTCCAATGCCATTTTGAATCTTTTCTCGTCAATTCACGCAAAGGTTGAGTGATTGTAGCGTAGTCTTTAATAAATCTAGAGGTATAATTCACCATGCCGAGAAGACTGCGGAGTTCTGATACAGTTTTTGGTGTTTGAAGATTAATGACTGCAGCTATTTTCTTTGGATCAGGTTCCATGCCACCTGAAGAAAAGACAAATCCGAAGAATTCAAGTCGTGTTTTATTGAACCTACATTTATCTCGCTTCAAAGTTAGATTTTTCTCACTGAGACGTTGAAATACGGCCCTTAAATTGTTATTGTGTTCTTCTTTTGTTTTACCATACACAAGTATATCATCACTTGAATTGATAACACCAGAAAGACCACTCAGCATTTCAGATATCGCGTTCTGAAAAATTTCTGCTGCTGAAGATATGCCGAAACTAAACCTTTTTGTGACGACGAAGGCCCGCGTGTGTTGAAAAAGTAGTGATGTGGCGCGATTCAGGTGCCAATTCTAATTGATTATAACCTTGTGTTAAGTCAAGCTTAGAGAAAATGGTAGTACCATTTATATCATGTATAATGTCATCTATGGTGGGTGTTATATGACGCTCACGAAGTATAGCACGATTAGCCTCTCTCATGTCTGTGCACACTCGCCCCTGATCTTTGTTGGTGGGTTTAGGTGTAATGACTACAGGCGATACCCAAGGAGTGGGTGTTCCATCCACTCTCTCAATTATTCCTGACTCTTCATCTTTCAAAAGTTGTGTTTCGACTTGCTTTCGCATGTGGAAAAGTATGCGTCGATGAGGCTTCAAGCAACGGGAGGTATTGTCTCATCAATATGTAAATGAACTTGATAGTCTTTTAGTTTGCAAACACCCTCAAATAAGTATCTGTAGTCAGAGGTTAATGAGGTTATAAAATCTTGAGATTCAGTAGTGCAGGTACGTGTGAAGCAAATTAGACCAAGATTTTCAGCAGTTTGACGGGTCCGTGAAGTCAGCTGACAGTTGACAGTTGACAATTCGAAGTGTGAAGTCAGCTGACAGTTGACAGTTGACAGTTCAAACGTGAAGTCAGCTGACAGTTGACAGTTGACAATTCGGAAAAGGGTCTCCAATTCACATTTACCACAGCTACATCACTGTTTTCGCATTTACCACAGCTACATCACTGTTACGTCATTTTACATGTCATGTGCGCGAATATTTCGAAATACCGAACTGTCAGCTGAATGTGAATTGGCAGCTAGATCAGCCCAAGTTGACAGTTGACAATTCGAAGTGTGAAGTCAGCTGACAGTTGACAGTTGACAATTCAAACGTGAAGTCAGCTGACAGTTGACAGTTGACAATTCGGAAAAGGGTCTCCAATTCACATTTATCACAGCTACATCACTGTTTTCGCATTTACCACAGCTATATCACTGTTACGTCAATTTACATGTCATGTGCGCGAATATTTCGAAATACCGAACTGTCAGCTGAATGTGAATTGGCAGCTAGATCAGCCCAGCTGACAATTCCGTGAAGTCAGCTGACAAATCGAAAGGCTTTATAAATATGAATTTATTCTCTGTTATATTTAAGCTTACACGCTGTAAAACTGTTCTACGTGGACCCACTCTCGTGCTTTAACAACATACTGTGAATTTTAAACAATTTGTCTCTTGAAAATGACAGTATTCACATGTTTCACATGTTTCCGAATCGTCAGCTGACTAGGCTACTTTCAATTGCGGGCGTGTGATGTGAAGTTAGCTGACAATTCGAATGGCTTTATTAATATGCGTTTACCATGTTGTATATAAGCTTACACGCTGTAAACTCGTTTACGCTGGTCCACTCTCGTGCTCTAACACAATATACTGTGAATTTTAAACATTTGTTTCTCTTGAAAATGACGGTATTCGAAGGTTTCCGAATTGTCAACTATGAATCGATCACAGTGCCATTTCAACGAGTTGATAGATCGGATTTTTGACCCCGTTCCAATACATGATGCAAAACAAATTATTTATTATTTTGCAATCTGTAATCTACAGGTGGCAGTTGACAATTCTGTAAAAAGAGTCTCCAATTCACATTTACCACAGCTACGACACTGGAACATTGGTAATATTTCGAAATCTCGAACCGTCAGCTGGGTCCTCCGTGAAGTCAGCTGACAATTCGAACGGCTTTATAAATATGTGTTTATTCTGTTAAATGTAAGCTTACACGCTGTAAAACTCTTCTACGTGGGATCACTCTCGTGCTTGAACAATATACTGTGAATTTTAAACACATTTTTCTCTTGAAAATGACAGTATTCACGGGTTTAGACTTATTCCGGAATGGAAATAGAACTGGAATTCCCAAAAGTCGATCACGTGATGTAGGTACAAACACGCGGCGCTGTCTGCTTTCTCTTTTCGCGAAAAAGCTCCGTTTCTCTTCTAATTCTCCATGGAATCCTTCGAAACAAAACGCGTTAGTGAGTTACAAACATATATACATCAACGTGGCGTTCAGTTAATTCAGCAACTTAAAAAGGCTGATTTAGTCAATTTATGTGAAATCGTGTCCGAGATTGGAATCGAAGTCGATCCAAATGGACTGATTGAAAACAGATCAGCCGTGATTGATGACAAATTGCGCATAAATGAAACGACTTGCTTGGTATTACCCCAGCTTATGTCGGGATCGGCAAATATGTCTGTTATACTACCCTTGTCTATATTCGACATTTATAATTATTTGATGAAATTTAAAGAATTTGATCACGACTCCCTCAGAGAAAACCAGAAAATGGAGGGTTACACCCTGTTCACAGGCGGTTATGTTTTGAATGTCGAAAGTTTTGTATGCACAGCTACTCCAGATTATGTAGCGCTCAAGAGTCACGTGAAACCAAGGATACACGAAAAGGACCCAGTTTCAAAACTCGGATACTACTGTTTATGGATAGTCTTAGTAAACAGTTGGACTCATGTTCAATAAAGTCAGCATTTTGTAACTGCAAGGGAGGGTATGGTATAATGGAAATTATCCAATGCATGTGAGCTTGGAACTATGTGCAGACCTCGAAGTCCCCCTCCCCTTTTCCCACACATACACACGCGCGCGCGCCTAACGTCGAAACTGAAAAGGAGAGTATATGGTGTAATGAAAAGTGTCCAATGCATGTGAGCTTGATCCTGTGTGCAGACCTCGACCCCCCCCCCCCCCCCCACACACACACACACACACGCCTGAAGTCGTAACTTGCAAAGGAGGGTATAGCGTAATGAAAATTATCCAATGCATGTGAGTTTGGAACTATGTGCAGACCTTGAAGCCCCTCCCCCCCCCCCCCCCTCACACACACGCGCGCGTGCGCTTAACGACCCACTCTGGTTTAAATATACATTGTAAAGGTCCATCCGCATAGTGATTCACCCCAGGGCTCAAACAAAATAAAATTTCACACCTACGGGAAACTGGAATGAACCAAGCCAAGGCTCCACCCCCGCTTTTTCACGCAGATCGCACAAACAATTCCATCGATATCGATTTGAGTAAAACATTTTCAAAAGAAATTTAATTTTTTTTTAAGTTTTTACTCATTTCGGCATCGGTGGAGTCGGGGCAATATCTGGCTGAAAGGGGGTTTGGAGTAGCACAGTAGCAACCGTCTCATCACTACGGTCTTTTTTCATTTGTTGGGGCACTGACATGGATCGGTCAATAGGGCGTTTCCTTGAATTTCGTACCCTGGAATACTGATCGGCTGAGATGGGGTTTTCTGAGCCATCTATGAAGTGCTGGAACAAAAAGAGACAAGAATATGTATCAAGTCAAATCATACCTGTATATCTTACGGACTCGACCACCCCACTCACCCCCTCTCCCACATACCACATTTATAAAAGACACCCCCCCCCCCCCCCTTAAATTGACATCATTTCTAGATAATATTTTACAGACAGGGTCTGAGGGGCGTGGCCAAAGCGTTTGCAATTTGTAGATAATCAAAGAAAAATATTCCAAGTATCTAGAATACCGAATAATTTTGAGTCTGAATTATTTTTTCCAAGCGAGGATGTTCTCTGACCACCCCTCCCTCCTTCGCCCACCGTTCCTTATTAACGCCTTGTTCTTTCGAGGCCATGGGTCGAATATTTTAGATGGGACTGAAACATGTTGCCTGAAAAGTGATTCTGACGGCATCAAGTCCCGTTGAATTGAAGTGACTGTGTAGGTGGTTTAGGAATGAGGTGCTACCCTTCCACAGACCTGTGGAAGAAGGGTTTCACCCCCGGTAACATGGTTTGAAAACATCTGATGGCCTGAGAACAAGCTCCAACTGCCTTTCCTATCTTGTGATAGAGATAAAAGTCGAAGTCTGTTGCGCGTTATGGTTGTGAGTCCCAAGTCAATAATATATATATATATATAAAGCGAAAAAAAACACTTTTACAAAAAAGAATTTTACATTAAAGAAAATTAAATTAAAAACTTTTTTTGCATATATATAAAGAGAAAAAAACAAATTTTTTTAACAAATTATTATTTAAACACAAAATTCAAAAAATATATATTATTTGCAATAATTCATAAAACAAAAAACAAATAATCGATCATGACAACAACACCTAAAAGATGCGAATTGAAATTGAAACAAGTCGAAACGTGTAAGAAACTCGGTTGTAAAATCAATAGATTACAACGACACAACGCCATCGAATTGAACAAGGTCGAGACGAAGGGCTTACAGCACAAATACGACAAATTTAGCATGCCTTTGAAATTGGACGAAGCTACGCTCGATTTGTTTTACGAATACGAAAGCGATCTGAAGAATATCGGAGTCGCCGAAGACAGAGAATTCGACAAGAGCGATTTGTCATTGCCCTACAAAAGTTACATATATCCAAAAATCTCTCTCAAACTCGTGAACAAATCGGGTGGTGAGAGCGCGTTGACTGAAGTAAAAAAAAACTTGTAAAAGTAAAGATAAACATTCAACACATTTGCGAAAAAGGAGAAGACACGACCGTTGTCAGCATGCTAATAACGGACTTGGAAATATAAAAAACAATAGAGAGACTGATTTTTAGCGAAGAAGAAGGGAAAAAAGGTAACATCTCTAGATCTCATTACTTTTTTTTTGTTTTCCTCCTCCTTCTTTCTTCTTCTTTCTTCTTCTTCTCCTTATTTCTTCTTCTTCTTCTTCTTCTTCTTCTTCTTCTTCTTCTTCTTCTTCTTCTTCTTCTTCTTCACTATCGCCCATATATATCATAATAACGTCTCCTTTTTCTCAAATTTCAGCGTTGATTCTCCTTTTCTTTTTTTTGTGATATATTACATTTTTTATAACAACACATTTGTTTCTCTCTATCATAATTATGAACGAATGTGGTGCATCTCTTGGCAACACTCACATCATTACCATTCTCTTCAGAAGGTGGTGGTAGTGGTGGTGGTGGAAAATAACTCATTCTTCTTCCTTTTAATTTCCACCATCTATCCCAATCTTTTTTAAACTCTTTTTTCAGTTCTTTCTTAAGATATCCATCATTAGCATCCAATTGTTTTTCCACATCTTTTTCCCATTCTATCCCATGATATTCATCATTATCGTTAAAAAAAAGTCTACCTTTTTATCCATTTTTTTTTATATTATTTTTTATACTTTCTATAATTTATATTTTTATATTTTATATAATTATATAATTTTTAACTTTATAATAATATACTCAAAATTGGTATATTCTTAAACGGCGAATTCTCACCAAACAGCAAACCCTCACCGAATACCTTCTTTCCTTCCTTCAGATAGAGACCGTTTCCACTGAAAAGGTGGTCGACACCTGTAACGGGGGGAACTTAGATGCAATCCTTCACCGTTGTCGACTATGTCGACGCGACACATGACTCCTCCCTTCTTCAAAAACAGTCCGCTGCCACCCATTAATTTCTCAACTGCTGAACTTGCGAGTCCCAAGAGAGCTCGCACACCAAGAGTCTGCCCGAGAAAGGGCAATGATTTTGCGGCAAAGGGCAATGCTCTTGCGGTGATTCCTGCCAATAGCAGTAGGAAACCGCCTTTCATTCTCAAATTGTATTTCAATTGAGCAGGACTCAATATCACCCTCAACCCTCTTCTATCATGAATTGCTTTCTCCATCCTTTTGATTTGAGTTCTGGTCATAAAATGTACACGCGTCCCCAGCCAGACAAGCTGGTTTCAGTCCTTACCTGGTGTTTGGTGGTTTCTTGTGAATGTTGCAGAAAGGTAGGTTGCACCAATTCCTCCTACGCTTTGTCTACCATTTCCATGCGTCTTCTTGATAAAAGTGTTGCAAGAAAATTTGAGAATGTTCAATTAGAAAAGTTATAGGTAGAGAGAAAGATATTGACGTCTCGTGACTTCCCTAGCAACCAGAGCGCCCCCTTAGCAACGGGCTAACTACTGGGCCGATGTTGACCAAATTCGGCATACGGACCCAAAATGCATTCCAAATGAAAACAGACAGATCAATGTTGACGTCATGTGACCTATCTAGCAACCAGAGCGCCTCCTTAGCAACGTGCTAACTACTGGGCCGATTTTGACAAAATTCGGTATACGGACCCAAAATGCATTGCAAATGAAAACATGACGATCAAAATTTACGTCTCATGTCTTCCCTAGCAACCAGAGTGCCCCTTAGCAATGGGCAAACTAATGGAGCGATTTTGACCAAATTCGGTACACGAACCCAAAATGCATTGCAAATGAAAACAGATAGATCAATGTTGACGCCACGTGACGTCATTAGCAACCAGAGCTCCCCCTTAGCAACGGGCTAACTTCTGGGCCGGACCCAAAATGCATTCCAAATGAAAACAGACAGATCAATGTTGATGTCATGTGACTTATCTAGCAACCAGAGCGCCTCCTTAGCAACGTGCTAACTACTGGGCCGATTTTGACCAAATTCGGTATACGGACCCAAAATGCATTGCAAATGAAAACATGACAGATCAAAATTTACGTCTCATGACTTCCCTAGCAACCAGAGTGCCCCTTACCAACGGGCAAACTAATGGACCGATTTTGACCAAATTCGGTATGCAGCTCTAGGCCTATTTACTTCAAACGACAAGTCTGTGCTGTCTTGTGAAGTGTGTATGTCTGTGCTGGCTTGTGTAGTTTGTGTGTCTGTTGGGCAAATCGCCCAGAAACCTGGTCCAAATCGTCCACAAACATGGACCGAATCGTCCAATAGTCTGGTCCGAATCGGCCAGACATATGGTCAGAATTGTCCATAGATCTGGGGCCGAAACGTCCTATATAAAAATCTGGTCGGAATCATGAAACTACATTTGTGATACTCAGTCTTGTTATTTTAAAGATGGCCTTTTCAGTAAAACTGCATTGGCATATTATCGTCGTCCTTTTTTGCACAGCACTGAGCACTGCTGTATTTTCTTGTTGTGGCTACTAACAGTTGATATATAATAGTAACAATAAATGCTACACGCTATTTGTGATAAAATAAAAATGAACACAGCAATTTCCGTAACTCCTCGGATAAATTCCGGAAAACAACGACGCCATAAATATATCTTCCAATCAAAGCAATGATAAAATTATCTTTCAATCATAACACTGGAAAATAGCTTCCAATCAAAACGCAGATAAAAGTATTTATCTCGAAATTTGGTTGGTCCCCTAATCTTTACCAGTAAATGTAGGCCCACAGCACTTTAGGCCTGATGTATCACTTTCGCTAGCTTTTTGGTTTGATTAAATTTCATATTGATAGATAATAGCGAGGGAAAGCGACCCGCAGGGTCGTGTCCAAGCGATCCAAAGGATCGCTTGCTTCGCAAGCTATTACGCAACACTTATGTACCGTTTGTTTGAACTCAAAGCCAAGCTCATCTCAAAGGCATCAAGTTCAAAATTTTTCAACGGAAGTGGTACACAAGGACGCTGACATGTTTGCGCATGGCGGAAATTGACATTCGCAATTGAAGAAATGATTTATTTATCGAAGAACGATACTACATTTTGGCAGTATATTTATGTGGCTACTAACAGTTGGTAATAGTAACAATAAATGCTACACGTCATTTGTGAAAAAATAAAAATGAACGCAGCAATTTCCGTAACTCCTCGGATAAATTCCGGAAAACAACGACGCCATATATATATCTTCCAATCAAAGCAATGATAAAACTAATATCCGAACAACAGGTAATTTGCGAAAGCAGACAAAAAACCCAAAACGTCAAAACTTAGGGAAATACTAACTAGGACTTATAACTGAGGGCAAAACGCCTAAACTTAAGGAAATAATAACTAGGACTAAAATCCGAGGGCAAGACAGGGAAGTAACACCTCTGGGTGTGGCTCTGTATGTAAGCCTGTTCCTTGCTACCTCAACTATCTAAAATAGGCCGTTCATGAAACTAGGACTTTTAACCGAGGACAAGACAGGAAAGTAACACCCCCGAGTGTGGCTGTGTGTGTAAGCCTGTTCTTCGACTCAAAACATAATAAGGATACGAGAGGGTGAACTAACAAGCAGATTAACAGCTCAGCTGTGGCCTTTTACCAGAAAGGGCAGCCTTACCAACTCAACTAAAGTAACTAAAAATCAAAAGGAAATATAGCCGAGGGCAAGACTTAAGGTAATACTAACTAGGACTTATAACCGAGGGCAAGAAAAGAAAGTAACACCTCTGGGTGTAGATCTGTGTGTAAGCCTCTTCTTCGCTACTTCAACAATCCAAAATAGGCCGTTCATAAAACTAGGACTTTTAAACGAGGACAAGACACGAAAGTAACACCCCGGGTGTGACTCTGTGTGTAAGCCTGTCCTTCTCCTCGAAATATGGAACGAGAAGGTGAACTAACAGGCAGATTAACAGCTTAGTTGTGGCCTGCTACCAGAAAGGGCTGCCTTTGCCGACTCAGCTAAATTACATCACATTTAAAGACCGTTTCAAACTAAGTATGCTATTTTTGTTTTCTATCTTTTATATAATCTAATGAAAACTAATTCTGCCTTCTTCTTCTTTTTAACAGGTACACAGAAGATGCTTTTTGACCAGCACCCCAATAACCGCTATGGACACTATAACCGTTATGGAAACTATAACCCCCATGGTTCCTGAACATCCTCCACTCCATCCTTAAAAGTGGTCGACCACTTCAAGGGAGGCGAGCGTTGGTCCTGCGTCCCGCCTCTGCCTCTTTTTGTAAGCGTCCACATTGCGCATCTTTTGTCCCAACCAAATAGGATTATAATACACGCCTGCCTCCGAACCAGGGAAGTTCGGGTCTTCTTTCTGTTGGTCACCGAAAGGGGTCGTTGTTGCTTTGTTTCCAAAGACGTCCAACCATAACCTGACTTAGACTGCCTGAGGCAAACTATACTTGCCAATGATGGCCCACCGCCGACATCTTCTCCGAAGTGGCAGACTATACTTGCCCGAAAACTTAGGACTACCGTACTGCACCCTCGGAGAGAGGTAGTACCGGTACCTTTGTGAGAGGACCCAACCTCCCGCACTGGTCCTCACCCGAGGGTTCAACCTACATCAGCCAACGAAGCCACACACCCGTAACACCTCAACCGGAGACACCTGCGAGTACCAGAACCTCTTCCTCCTTCAACACGCCTTGACATGAGACAAAATTGATCATATACGGTCACTGAGGGTCGAAAGGGGCTAGCTCCAAACAGTCCCTGCGCGCCTTCGGCGCGCGAAACCATTACGTCCCATAAAACTATCTTTCAATCAGACAGGGATATTAGGCCTACAATTTTACTTCATAATAACAAGTACAGTTGCAGTTTTATTTTTAAAACATATACAAAGTGAGCTGTGTTTTTTTCAAGTTGAAGTATTCTTTACCAGTCAATGTAGGCCTACAGCACTTTAGGCCTAATGCATCACTTTCGCTTGCTTTTAGGTTTGCCTAAATTTTATATTAATAATATGTTAATGCCTCAAGCAACTGTATGTTAGTATTTTATGTTCATCTTTTCCTAAATTATTGTCATAATTATCAATATTTAATCGAGAAGGCGAAAAAGCCGGAGGTCCAAAAATTATTTTATGTTTTTGTTATCTTTTCAGAATTGAATATTGTAGAACGTGGATTTTATTCTATGTACGACTGTTTGGAACAAAATGTAAGAAAATAGTTGAAATTCCCTAAAATTCGTGTCATAATTATCAATATATAGTTGAGGGACGAAAAAGGCCGAAGGTCCGAAAAGGCCAGGGTCTGAATAAGCCAAGTTCCGAAAGAGCCAAGTCCGAATAAGCTGGATACCATAATGAGCTTCTGTAGTTTGGTCGGGAACGGGACAACCCGCCCCAAACCGACTGGGACAACCCGCCCCGGGACAACCCGCCCCATGTTTTTCACTCGCCACAGTTAACAGCTGTTTGACTGTGATGCAGATTGGGCTATGATTGGATTATAAGTAATAACAAATGAACTATTCAGCTGTTAGTACTTGTAATAGATCAGCACGCCGCAGGCGCACAGGGACGATGTGGGATTGAAATCCCTTCGTAGCCCACTTTCCACACGCAGAGTTGAGAGGCAATCCTCAAATATTCAATCCTAAAGTTCTCAATGAGTAGCAAGTCAATCCGAATGAATGAAAGTTTTTAGCGCGCCGAAGGCGCGCATGGACCATGTGGGATTTACAAATCCCTTGCGACCCGGTTAACCTTATTTTATTTCACTTGTATCACACATGCCTAGCTTTTCGATTGCCTCAAATGAGGTCTGCGGGGGTATGCACGCGGTTAGAATTCCCGGCAGTTTACGTTGGCGTGATAGATTGTCAATAATCAATCCCTCAACGCCATTAAGACTGTTAGAGAGTGGGCTTGATTCGGTTGCAGCTTGGCGATGGTAGAGGTTTGAGTCCCACCATGGTGGCGAGCCAGAATATAATGTTGTGCGATGGCAAATTTAAGGGAAGAAGAGAAAAGAAAACCAAACAGCAACGCCGGTTTGGTAGCGGCCCCGGTATATGACCATGGCGGTTAAAAAAGGAATGTAGAAAGCTCCAACAGTTTAGTTTGAAAAACCGGGAGTCATCCATCAAGCCTTCTGGGATATAGTATGCCGTATGTGATTATGAGGTATCTGGTTATCCTTCGGGAATTCCAAATGACCTCCCCCCCCCCCCCCCAAAAAAAAAAAAAAAAACACCCTCTCACAGACACACACCCTCAAGCCCTTAAAAGGGCTGTTAAATCTTTATTTAAATGCTTATTTATATAAAATTTACACTCGTCCCCAGCCAGACAAGCTTGTTTCAATCCTTGCCTGGTGTTTGTTGGTTTCTTGTGTATGTTAACAGAAAGGTAGATTGCACCAATTCCTCCTACGCTTTGTCTACCATTTCCATGCGTCTTCTTGATAAGAGTGTTGCAAGAAAATTTGAGAATGTTATTAGAAAAGTTATAGGTAGAGAGAAAGATAGGTATCCGCTATTGTGTATTGTGACTATTGTGTGATTGTTGCTATGGATGGGGTAAGGGTGTGTTTCTTCGGAGCCCACTCCCCAGACGCAGAGTTGCGAGGCAATCCTCGCAGACTCAATCCTGAAGAGCTCAATGAGTAGCGAGGCAATCCTCACTGACTCCACGCAGTTTAATTCTATTGAGTAATTTTAATTTACTGTGGCTTATTTTGTTTTTCTGTTAAGGGTTCGGTGTTCGTTCAGCTTCACCATTGATTAATTATTGACTGGAAGCGAACAGAATCAAGAAGCAATAAGTTCAATGATTTATAAAAAAATTTTTATCAAATGGCTCAAAGTGCGTCCACTCTCAATCAAGATGACCTCAAAATTGACCAAAAAATTTGAAACATGAGATGTGTTCGATTGCTCATTTGCGGGTCAAACCACACTCGATTCGATACACGAACCCACCGGTGAATCAGAGATCATCAGTCGGGTCGTACATCGGAACAAGCGTTCTCTATCAGCCAGTGGTTGTCACTAAAAAGTGTACTCCGACCCCGACCCCGACTCCGAAATTACCGGCTCCAAAAATATTTCTTTTTATAACTCTTTTATTAATGGATCAATTACACTGAAATTCAACATAAATGTACAAAATTATGTGTAGTATACATATAATCATATAAAGGTTACAAAAAGATTATGATTTTCATTAAATTGACTTTTATTGGGTTTTGCCTCACTAAAAAGTGTACTCGGCGATTTCAACGAAATTTCATTCTCTCATTCATATAATACATTCTTCCAGCTAATGTTTTGCCGTATTAAGAATATATTCGTATTTTACGATGTTTAAAGCAAGTTTTATAATCAATTTTGAAATTAATCGTGCTTAAAATGGAAATTTACTCGAAGATGAGAATCGCCGACTCCGGCTTCATTTGAGGTTGCATGTAAAATTCAAACTTGCAATTGGCGGATCAATAGTTAGGGGTTTTCCCGGATTGTGGTAAGTGACGCAGTCAACGTGCAAGAGAAGGCGTTGAAAGTGACTTTTCCACAGGTAGTTTGTTTTTCTCAGTGAAATTTATGTCTTGTGTGTGCAAGGCTGTAGCAACAACATTTTAATGCTCAATATTCTGTTCATCTTTGATATTTTTATTCAATAAACACCAGGGTTTTTTATTAATAGAGTGTTCGTGTATTACTCACTTCAACCATTTATATTGTTTTGTTTGTTTGTGAGTATTGTGATGGGTAATCACGCGAATGATGAAAGTTAATAATAAAACAAAATTCCCGATGCTATATGCCTTCAGAGATATATAGCACTGGAAATTATTTTACAACCCTAGGGTCCAACTTCTTATCGAAAAAATTACGCCCTTTCCTGCTACTGACAGGTGTTAAACTTGATTGCCGTAAAACAATTTCCTTATCCGCGTCATTTACCAGAATCCGGGAAAACCTCTGACTATTGATCCGCCAATTGCAAGTTTGAATTTTACATGCAACCTCAAATGAAGCCGGAGTCGGCGGTTCTCATCTTCGAGTAAATTTCCATTTGAAGCACGATTAATTTCAAAATTGATTATAAAACTTGCTTTAGACATCGTAAAATACGAATATATTCTTAATACGGCAACAAATTAGCTGGAAGAATGTATTATATGAATGAGAGAATGAAATTTTGTTGAAATCGCCGAGTACACTTTTTAGTGAGGCAAACCCCAATAAAAGTCAATTTAATGAAAATCATAATTTTTTTGTAACATTTATATGATTGTATGTATACTACACATAATTCTGTACATTTATGTTGAATGTCAGTATAATTGATCCATTAATAAAAGAGTTATAAAAAGAAATATTTTTGGAGTCGGTAATTTCGGAGTCGGGGTCGGGGTCGGAGTACACTTTTTAGTGACAACCTCAGCCAGTCAATAATTATGCAATTTGAGAATCAAGGAACTCAAATATAGACCACTATCCTGGAGTATGTAGAGGGGTTTGTTATATAGGTCTTATTAAACGCATTTCAGTCGCTCTTCAGCAGAGTTGCGAGGCAGTCCTCACAGACTCTATCCTAAAGTTCTCAATGAGTAGCGAGGCAATCCTTACTGACTCCACGCAATTTAGTTATATTGTATAATTTTATATTTTTTTTTATTTTCTGGAAACTTATTTTGTTTTTCTGTTAAGGGATCTGTGTTCGTTCAGCTCAACCATTAATTCACTTTCTTGGAGTCTCTTTAGGGTTTTGATTTGTAGGTCTTGTAATCGCGTATCAAAAGTTTCTATTTTTGCTAGGTCGTGAAGTTCCTTTATCGGTGTCTATTTGGGTTTGCATAGTGCCACACGCAGGGCATAATTTTGAACCCGTTGTAGTTTTTCAATGTTGGTTTTATTCAGGTCATTCGTTATTATGGCCCCATACTCTAAGTACTGGGTGTATATATGATTTGTAAAGCTTGAGGAGAACTTCTTTATTGGCTCCCCAATTTTTACCTCTAATCATTTTCAGGAAATTGATGCGTTTAGTGGCTTTGACAGTGTACTGAGTTTACGTGATTGTTTAGATTGAGACTGCTATCCAGAGTGAATCCCAGAAACTTTGCCTCATTACTAGCGTCAGGTTTGTAGTCGTAGAGCTTAAGCTCAATATTAGGGACAGCTTTTTTCCTTTGCTTTTTATAGAATGTGATTCTTTGTGTTTTCGTGGCATTTAGCTTGATGCGCCACAGAGCGCACCAGTCTTGCAGGTCGCGGATGGTATTCTGCATGCGGTTTTGTATTATGTTTCGAGACTTACTGGCCGTCCACATTCCTTTGTCGTCTGATAATTGAGATAGTTCAACATGGTTCTTCCCTACTTTGTCAATGTCATTCACATATATTATAAATAGAAGCGGGCTGAGGACCGAACCCTGTGGAGTTCCCGCTTCGAGTTTTACCTCGTCTGACACTTCGCGGTTGACCCTCACTTTGATTTTTCGATCAGATAAAAATGATGATATGATCCTTAGAATTTTGGTAGGTAGCCCCATTTTAGCTAGTTTGTATCTCATGTCATTGTGCCAGACAGAGTCGAAAGCTTTTTCTACGTTGAGTAATAGCGCGGTTCCTATTTCATTTTGACTGAACGCCGTTTTCATATAATCTACCAGTCTATAAACATGCTCGATTCCCTCTCTTTGGCTTCTGTATGCCCTTTGCCACTTATTGAAAAAGCTGATTGATTCGAGATGGCTGCTAAGTCTAGTCATCCTCACTGACCCAACGCAATTTAATTCTAATGAATAATTCTAATTTTTTGTGGCAACATGATGATTGTTGCAGCAAAAACAACACATTTATTGTCAGAGTCTTAAATAAAGGAAAAGAGATCAACACTGTGATGAATCTTATCACACTATTTAAAACAACATGTCTTGTCATTTGATTTTTTCGCATCAAACAAATATCATTTCTCTTAGAAGTTAGCGGGTACCCGACTGGAACAACATGACTAAAACAACACGCAAAAACAACAAGCTACTTCTGACTGGTTTCTAGCCTACATGCTACCAATTCAGTATAGAACGATTATTAGTTTAATTCAGCCACTCTGGGATATGTTAATAGGATCAATGTGGATTGTGGAAAATTTTCGATGAAATTGGATAATTTTCGATAAAAAAAGTGGGTAAAACTTTTTTTTTATATATTACTATCCCCAAAAATATTTTCTTTAAAAATCGGGGCAACCCGCCCCAAAAAAGTAGGGTGGGTTGTCCCTGATCCGTTTGGTCACCTCTCACATTTAAAATAAAAGCAAAAATGCCTTACCTTCACACCATAGGAGAAACCGTCACTGGATACTAGTAATCGGCCACCTCTCTTACTCCCCGTTTCATTTGTTTGTCATCAAGGTGGATTAACTGTTTTCGTCTGATTAGTGTTAGAGACAGTCGCTTGATTAACATGGTAGACATTCAGTCACAATTACAAAGGAACGTCTTTTATCAAGGTGGATGCACCCTGTGGACTAAAAAAAAAATTACCATTGAAAAAAAAAAAAAAAAAAATTACCCTGGGTCGTTTCGCCCCAATACTGGGGGCGAAACGACTCGGGGCGAAACGACCCGGGGCGAACGGGAAAGGGGGCGAACGACCCGTGACCTTTCACGGGAAGTTGAAAATCGAAACTGAAAATGCTGCGGGAATACCGTCTTTTTTACAATCACACAAGGAAGAAACTTTCTGAGCAAATCCTGCATAATCAATTTTACAAACTGTATTTACATCAAGAGAAGAAATTTTGCTTTAGTCCTACAGGTCGCGTATAAGACTAGAGGTCACTACTTTTAGACCCATTCTTCAGTTAAGCCTTAAGGGGTCGTCCAACCTAACTTTGGTCAATTTTTCTACATTTTTCCCAATGCCTCAGAAACAGATAAGAGAAGTAAGGAAAGGCAAATTATATATCAAAATACAGTCAACACGACAGTATCGAATCAGCGACAGTATCGAATCAAAACAAACACACAGCTGCTCAAAAAAAATACGCCTTAGCCATTTTTTATTTTTATACCTACTTTGTAACAACCGATATATTGCGTATTATTACCAAGAGAAAAAAGGAAATTTGGAGGACAATTAGGGTTGATACCGATGCGCTTTTAGTTTTACCCGAATGGACGTTACGAAAAAACTTTCGCGTTTTGCCTCCGTATTTTTTTGTTATCGTCGAAGAAAAAAAGACGCATAGAAATACTCCAAATGTAAGTACTATAGTTTTTTGTAATATTATTATACTCAAACTACAAAAAAATTTGAAACGAAACGATAAGCTGTTTTGATTCAAATTATAAAGTTCACGAAGGTCATGTGCTCGACAGTATCGAATCAGTAGGAGTAAGCACGTGTACTTGCAACAGCGAAACACAGTACAAAATAATAATTGAAAAAAAAAAACACTGAAATGGTAAGAAATTCTTGTTTATGCAACAGTTTGATAATTAAGCCTGTTTTTTTCAGCAATTTCGGCAATGTAAACATTATTTGCACTGTGAAATTGCTGTGCAGTTGTTGTCAATATGAGGGATGTTGTCTGTCGGCTTTACGGCGACATGAATTTCAAAGGTTTCCACCACGACAAGCGTTCGGAGATAAATGTATATAGGCCCTTGTTTGACGTGTTTTGCTGATGATTTTGTTTGGGGAATGTAGTCTGACATGTTTTATAACAGCTGCTGCCGAGTAAAATTGTTGCATTGTGGAATTATCGCTTGTGGAAAGGATGGGGGGGGGGGGGGGGGTCAGAATTTGTTAAGAAATGTAAGAAACATCCCGAATAATATATTAGTCACTCAACCTCACGTCATTTCGTCCCTCTTACACGAACCAGTTACATGCCCGGTGTTTGACGTTCAAAATAGGATACACGGTTCATAACTGATTATCAATGATAACCGTAGGAAACAATCTTACAATGGTCACTGGTTATCCGTAACATCGACATTGATAGACGTTTTAGTGACAAAAAATGAGATTTAACACCCATCGAAACAGTGTTACATTTAAATTAACTGAAAATCGTTTTTGTCGATCAAGGTATCGATAATAATTATGTAATTATTTTGTGTATTGAGCACATAATCTTGAAAGAAACTATTTCGTAGTGTATGTACAAATTAATGTTGTCTGGTATTCGACAGTGTTTCTTTGTATACACGCAAAAAAATAATTTCTCAAGACTACTGCTTCTTAACTCAAAAAATTAGACCCAATGGTCGATGGAGGGGGAGGCTACGTTTAACTTAATTTATCCACTTTTACTTTGGTTGAGTAGAGAATCTCCTAAGAACGTTGATGGGTACTCAACGACGTTTCTTCGTATACACACTGTCGAATAATTTCTCTGACTACTCCCAACTCTGGCAATTTGATCCCATGGTCGAATGAAGATTAGGTACAGATAACTAAATATTGTCCAGTTTAATTTTTGTTAACTTGAGTACAGGATCTTTGATAAAAAATATTCCGTTGTCTGTATACAAAGACACGTTGTCCAGTACCCGATTCGAGCAATAGTCTTTAACCTGTTAGGAACATTCGTAAAGGAATCAGTCTAATGTGGACCACATTTATCAGAATGATGTTAATAAATATGATAGAGTCAGGGAAACGAAACTTCTGGATATATGACTGTATGTTTTATTAAACCTATTTTGAAGTGCCAAATAAAACTGTTGGTTTAAAATATTACATTTTATTAAAGCAGATCGCGGGATGTGAATTTGGAGATATGAATTTTGTTCTGCCTAGAACAGACTTGCATACAGTGCAACCTATGATAAAGTGTACTGTTATGCAACAATAGCGAGTTAATTACGCCAGAATATCGCCTCAGTGTTGCCAGATTGCCAAAGCAATCTGGCAATAACGAGGCGATAAACTGGCTTAATGAGAAAAGCCCGTCAAGTGATACAAGTACTAAGAATGTTGTAAAGGGAGTTGAGGTACGCTTGTATTTCTAAATGTGACGACAAAACAGTAGGGTTATGGCTTTATTATGATGTGGTAAGCGTGATAGTAGCAAGATCGACTGTCCATTTTATTATAGGCGGCACTGTATAAATATAATAGTTGTAATGGTCTTCAGAATCAGACTTTCGGTAGATTTTGTTGAAAATCAATACTCGACCTGACATGATTGTATGGCACTTCAGAGTAGAGTAAACGTTACGTTGATATGTTTTATAAAGGAGTTTTTTTTTACAGCTTTTTTATGTTTTATAAATATGTATTTTTCATAGTTTTTATATCTAATTCATGTGATACTAGAAGCGGCTCGCTACCTATTTTCATCGTTATTCACAAGCTGTGATAGTGTTTTTATTTTGTTAATTTTGACTGCTCATTTCCATAGTCATTCACGGGATGTGATACTATTTTTTATATTGTTACTCTGAATTTTCGAGTATTTTTATTACGTTACTTTTAATCGTTAACAATGATTTGATAAATATAAGTATTTTAATTGTCAGTTGATTTTACTTCTGAACAAATTTTGATTCTCATATTTTTTAGTTTCTTGTTATATTATCTCTAATTGTTGCACCTGATTGATAATCTGGCAAGTGTCCACAACAAAATATTGCTGACCCGTTTTTGTGCATGCATTGGACATTATATACTATGGCCCTACAGGAATATTGAAATCTTGTTCACTCTCCCTTATTACACCGATTTTGTACACTGCTGGACTGAGGGTTTCCCATTGCAGCAATTGGGAGTCAAACAGGGGGGGGGGGGGGGGGGGCTCAGGTTGTAGCCTGTAACTTTCGACGGAGGATTTTTTTTTTTTGGGGGGGGGGGGGGTTGGTTTGATGCTTGCATGTAATGGTTTGGTGTGTTTCCCATCCCCTATAATTTCTGAATTATCACCAAGCGCAATAATATTAGCTGCATGATAGGGAAGATGAAGTCCAATTAATATACGTGAATCTTGCGCGCGGACAACATACGAAACCATTCCTCACAACCATTCACCACTACCCAGCCAGCCCATTACCCCCCCCCCCCCCAAAAAAAAAAAAAAAACACAGTGGGAAACGTGTTGGTTCAGTGAGTATATTTGAAGTCTGTGAGCCGAGAGGTCCTCTATTAGAATCTCACCTGCCTCAACGCGATTATGACTTCTGTTAGAACAATTTATCCACACAATACATTGCTGTACTACACCTGCCTTCATGTTACAAATGAAGGGTGTCGTCAAAACGTGTGAACGCGGGCTCTCCCATCCTGTTCGTTTGAAAAAAAAAACAGTTGTAAACACCCCTTATGTGCATGTCATACCGAAAAACAATGAATAATAATATTTAGGTGAGAATTGATATTTTTAGGTAGATTATGCCAGCTTCCGCTTTTAGGCAGACCCGACCTAATTGCAAATGTCGGCACGTTTTCACGAGTCCTCATCTCAAGCCCACACCTCATGTTGCCAAAGCCAACAGTGACCGAGAAACAGTGTTACTAGTGTCGTGCTTTGTAAAACAATTTATTCAGGGTTTAATTCTTTGAAAAAATATTTGTATTTACGGAGCTAGCATCAATTTAAACGACCACAAAATCAGTGATTCGATACTGTCTGTGTTGATTCGATACTGTCTGATTTCCGTCGTCCAGAAATCACTTTCGTATACAAACGTGTAATTGTTATTTTTTATTTCTTTTATGGGATAAGTTGTGGCTAACAATAGGTAATATATCGCAAACAAAAAGAGCCACGCGCCTTGTCCGCCGACGGAGACTGGGGCGATTTTATAAAAAGTGATTCGATACTGTCGAGTTAACTGTAATGAGTAAAATGCATAGAAAAGGTACATATAATTATTTTCAGGAAAAAAAGTGAATTTTATGATTTTGAAGAAGATTAATTTGCAAATGGCATAAGTAACGAACCGGTAAAACCACAAAATAATCGGTAATTCGAAAGCCTTGTCCTCAATATAATGATAATATTCTACAGACTCGGAGAAAGCATTTTTTTGACACACACTCTGGTGGGTTTTGTCGTTTGAATGTAATAACATCAACACAAATTTTTGATGTTCCGGATGTGGCCATGTTTCAACGATGTTTTTCCGGTCATGTGATTACGATGTGGTTCTTGCAGAAATACTCAATTTGGGCAATCGTAAGAATGCAAGGACGTGATCACGCCCTTTATTTGTTCGAGACAATGTATGAGCAGATTTGCAAACAGGTGACAGCAAGTACTTGAGCTGTTAATGTCATAACTGCAAAATATGGTTCGAAATTCCCTCTCGTGTTTACAGGCCGTCTGAACTTTTTTGTTGACAAAAAATCTGAATTATTGCGCACTAGAAAGACAACATGAACCACTTGTAAAAAAAATAACCGAGTGTATAAAATCGGGACGATACACATAAAATAAGGCAATATTCATAACAAAGTAAGCAGAATGCTTCAGAAATCACTTTTTCACGAAGTATATTCCAAGTGACCTGGAACTATATTGAGCGTGTTAATTTCCCCCTGTCGCTGCGAAGTTATTTACTTCCTAGTAACCATGGAATTTGAAGGCGGGTATGTTTGATGTCTGCAAAGGACCGATTGAAGATGGGTTGAAAATGATGCATTCGTGCTTTTAAATAAGGTGTGCTTGGACGATGCTGAGGATGTAGTTTTTTCTTGCAACCAACCATAGTAATACAAGCGTCGATCAGTGTCTTTTATGATCGTTTTATACTGACAAATGTGACAAATCTCCTTCACCGGAAACCATCCCCCAATTTGCATATCACAATAAACATAACCGCTGTCACGGAGTGTCAGCGTGGCCGTGTGGTCAAAACCGAAATGAATTATCGAATGCACGGTCAATATTAGCTGCAATTGGCTTTTAAATAAATGAAATATTCGCAATTTCTTCATTATTCATGCCGAGTTACTTTTTAACCAAACCACATGCGTTCAGTTTCGTTTGTCGGCATCAAACTGATATTGTTTGTGGTAATTAAATAGTACGAGAAGGCGCAGGAAGCCAAATATTTTCCATCATCTATTATTTAATTCAAATTGATAATTTCTTTTATTTTACTGAACTGATAAGGTGGGTGTGTTGCGATTATTATGCCCCAGACCTGGAAGTTGGAAAATCAAAGGTGCATCTAGGGCTGTGCAGTGGTGACCCCCTGTCCTCTTAATCTTAGTCTTACCCATTCATCATTACATGTACCATCATTCCCCCTTGTATCTCAACCATTGCTACTCCAATTTGAAGGATATTTGGTTTTGTGATCGAGCATCATGGGGAAACAATGCCTGTGTAGCTGCTGTAGCATGTGTTTCTTCCCACATTTTTTCAGAGTTGTGGTACTTTTTCACTCTTTTGAGCTAGAAAATTTTGTTTATAACTAGGTGATTTGTTACAATTTGTTGCAAAGTGCCTGCTAATACCCTCAATTGTATTGCTACAGAATTTTCTGCTGAAGATTTTGTTCCTATTACTTATCAAGCAACAACCTAATGAATATTCTGTATAAAGCCACCAATCTGATGTTTGACACTTTTATCGGAGCTGTTTTGAAGGCTTATGGAACTCAAAATGTTGATTATGGCAGGACTTTTCTATTCACCCATTAATCAATAAATTAAGTGTTATAGTTGGAAGTAAGAAGCATGAAAGGTCCAGAACTAAAACTCTAAAAAGAATGTTTTGCAATGTAACATGATTACTACACTTATTTGGAGGTTTACCTGTCTGATAGTGTTTGGAACATGTGTGGCCAGGATCTTCAAAAAGAAAAAAGAGATAAACTTTGAAAAAAAGGCATATGCCTTGAGTGCCGGAGGTAGAGTCATACAAGGAAGAGCCCCCCCCCCCCCCCCCCCCCGAAATTTTTTGTGTCAAATGGAGCTCACTTGTCATCTTTTGGGGATTGCTTTGTGTACTGCGTTCTTGAAAAAAATATGTGAGACCCTCTGGATGTGCCCTTCTGATCTCAATATGCCAATAAGCCTCCTTCGGGTAAGTACATGCAATAATGGTTATGTAAGGTTGATTTGATGTGTTTTGAATAACAATGTACTTTTAAGTACATTAGATGGTTTATTGCAGTGACAGGTTACAGTTACCCTTATTTCTTCTCCAACAGATATCATGAGTGTATTGGTGTCCAAGAGTTAAACAAAGCTAATATACTTATTGATAAACCAGACAAATTTAACAATTTAATCACTATCAAATTGATGCACGGGATAAAAGGGGTTACAGTGCAAGGGGTTTGTAAATATATTTATTCAACTACAATGTATGACTTTGCAGTGCATTCTACATAGGAGAATATCATATTTTCTTACCAAACCATTACAGTAACACATACATCTTGATATTGGGAGACACTCTTTTGTCCTTCCATACTTCTTCTGCTGGACTCCTTCAAGTTGACCTTTGTTGAACTCCCCAAATCAAAACATAAACAAAAGAAAATGTCTGCCTTCAATCAGTGAGCACTCCGCTTATAACATTTGGTCTCAATCTTCATTATTTTCATGAATTAGGAAAAGATTTCTTCGAGTATGTACTTAAATGTTTATAGAATACAGCTGTTATTTTATTTTGAGGTATTTTATTGTAAAAATTTTGTTCTCTTACTTATGCCATAGCAGACTTTCAGGTGGTGCTATTTACTCATGGCAGCAGTTCCATGGCAAATTTCAGTTTCCACATGTTCTATGTTTCATTCCAAGCATTTTGGTATATAATTTATTGGGGTTATTGATTTTGGGCCTTTTTTAGACTTGAAAGAAAATTACATGAAATTTGACCAAAGTTAGATTGGACGTCCCCTTAAGGGGCTATATAAGTAATGGAATTTTGTTTATTTTGAAATTCTCACCTCTCCTAGTCATATTCCTTGAATTCAGATTTAGGGCCTATATAAGTAATGAAATTTTGTTTATTTTGAAAATTCTCACCTATGATATTTCTTCAATTCAAATTAAATATACACAAAATGTACATCAAAATGAAAGTTGGGATGTGGTAATTTTTGGGGATATAATAATCTTAATACACTAATACTTATATATACCACCCAATACCAAATAGTTACAAGCTCATCAAGTGGGTTATTTCCTCCAGCGGACGGGTACTTTTAAACTCACCAAATGAATACAGCAACCAGATAACGACAACGACTGGGTTTCGAATGAAATGATTTCGTGCGCCGAAGGCGCGCAGGGACGATATGGGGGACAAGCCCCTTTCGACCCTCGTTGACTGTATGATTTTGGTTTTGTATGTCTCGGCGTGTCAAAGGAGGAAAAGGAAGGAGGGAAGAGGTTTATCCCTTTCTGCCCTTCTTGCGGCTCTTCTTCTTAGGTGGAGGTTGGCTTGGCGATGGTGATGGTGATGAGGCTGGTGGTGGTGTGTAGGTGCCCGCGTTGATTTTTTCTCGGAGGTCTCTTGCGTTGATTTTTTCTCGGAGCTCTCTTGCTTTTGCCAGCTCTTGTTCTGTTAATATGTCCTCCCTGGTGAGTGGTGGCTGTACCTCCACCGGGCTTTCCGGTAGTGAAGGAATGGGGGAGTGAGGGGTGGGAGGCGGGGAAAAAGCAACTTCCAGTTCCTCCTCAGTCTCCACTGGACGTTCCTCATCCAACTGTACCGGCTCAGGAGCCGGCAGTTGATTGGGTGTACCAGTGGGACTAGGAGGGGAACTGGCGGCTGCCTCCAGAGCCTCCACCCCCTCACTCAACTCTTTCTTCCTATTCCGGAAGGCCTCCAAGCGCCGGGCGTCCCTGCGCTTGGTCGATGGGCTTTTCTTCTTCTTCTTCTTGTGCTGTCTCTTTTCAGGGCCTCCGTGCCCCTTCGGGTGAGGACCAGTGGGAGAGGGGATCCTCTCTCCAAAGGTACTACCTCTCCCCAAAGAAGTTGGTGTTGTTGTTGGCTTCTCAATTTCAAACTCCACTTTCAGGTGGATGCTCAAGCCTATTTCCTGGATAGTCCAGGAGACAGGGCATGAGACGCCCAGAGCTGAAATGGCTTTCACTAGTCTATCTGGTAGTTCCATGGCTATCTAGGTGATGTTCACGCTCTGAAGTCAGATGTGTCACGAGCGGACTGGGTTTCTTCTTCTGATTCAGTATATGTACCATTCTCCTGGTGACATCACCGGTTCTCTTTACTCTTCTGACCAGTTTACCATTCCAATTGCTGATTCCCAATTGGAGGAGTAATCACGGGCAAATTATGCTACATTCCCCCCAGTTTTCTAAATAAAACCCCCCTCCAAATGGCCCCAGGGAACATAATAAAATCCCTACCCTTAAAGGGCAAAAGCGTTAGGGAGACAAACTCCCTGTATTTAACTAAATCAAAAAAGGATCAGCAATGGAATTCTCAGAAAAAAGGGATCCAAAGGCATCCCAAGAGATGGATACTCTCACATTTCACTACACAAGAATTGAAGATAGAAACCCATAAAACTATACAAAATATTACAACTTTTTGTACCAATCCCCTCCCTCTACTACTTTTAAACTGCACCCAGAAACAAACAAAATCAAGGTACAAAAATTACAAAATTCAACAAAAATTAAAATATATCACACATGGCATCCGAAATAAAACCATTTCAACTTATCAATTTTGTCCTTCAAAATCCAGTTACTGGTCTTGCATTTCATCACTTAACCATGTTTTAATATTTTTTTTTTTTTTTTTTTTTTATATATATATATATATACCAGGGAAGGGGTCCCAATTTAATATTTTTCTTAATCCTTATATTAATAGCATCGGGGATAAATCCCCAGATTTATACACAGGTAGATGACAAATTTATTTGCATCTGGGCAAACAAATGATTAAAAAATATGTGCCCAGCAATGAATAAACAGAATTCCAGACAGAATCTCAGGATTTCAAATAATGCTATCCTATTGAAATTCCTACAAACACCAGTATTTTTAAATTGGGAAAATAATTCACTACCCAACCAAAACAAATACGCCAATAGCGGTACAGTTTCATATTAGAAGTGCCTTAACAGGTCCCAAACTATCTCAAGTCCTCATAATAATAATAATAACTCTTTGGCCAGCTGCTGATTTGTCGCGGTCCTCATAAGAGAAGGCCATCATTCCCCCTGCACCCCACCCCCTCTTCCCCTCCTCTCCTCCCAGCATTCAGATATAAACTGCTTAATAGTGTCCCTCACTTCCTCTTTTTCAATTTCTTCAATAAGCATTCCTACCCTCTCCCTCGTGTCCCCCTTCAGCCATCTATCCTTTGTTTCTTCACCCCACTTCTGCATTATTCTTCCAGTAAATTTTATTCTATGAGGTATATACTGTGGGCATTCCAAGAGAAAATGTTCCAGGGTCTCCACTACTCCAGAGTGGCACATTTGGCATCCCTTTTCCCCATCTCTCCCAATTTTTCCCCGAAGCTTCAGTGATCTTGATCTCAGTTTGAACAGCAGTTACCCTCCAAAGGTGCCATCTAGGTACTTCTCAAAAGCTGGCTTTTCTTTATATTGTAACCCCTGCAGTGATCTTTTCACGCTAACCCCTGCTCGCCAGTTCCGATTGCAGTCTTCCATGACTCTCTCTTTGACAAACCTTTTGCCTTCTTTCATTCCTACTTCTATGTTTGTGACCTCTATAGAGTAATTGTCCATTAGTTCCCTCACATGTTTTGACCACCCCATTTCTATATTAGATTTCCAAATGGTATCGAGCATCAATTTGCACCACTGGTTGTCAGGCAGGTTTCTCAAGTAGTTAAAGTAACACAGTTTTCCCAAATCTACCCTGTCCTTGATTTTCATCCACCCAAGCTCCCCCCTTACTGCTTCCAACGCTGCAGCATTACTCGACCCTGTTATCCATCTGCCGGCATCATTCTGAGTACTTTCCAACTTCTTAATAACGGTTTGGTTTAATGGAATCACGTCTGTGCCATACGTTATAATTGGTAAACCCACCCTCTCCCACAGTGTTTTCCCCACAAAGACCTTGTTGAAACTATTTTTCCCAAAAAGTTTTAGTTGGTTCAGAATTCTTTTCCCCTTCAGAACCAGTTTGGCTGAGTAATTTCTGTACACCCCTCTTCCCGTTATATTTATGCTTACCCCTAGATACTCATACTCTCCCGTTTCTCCTACAGTGATTTGTTTGCTTTCCCCTTCGGGGATTGAGAACTCCCCCACTCTCCATCTCTTTGTCATATCTACCTTGCATCCAACGGGTATTACCTTGCTTTTATTTTCATTTAGTTCGAGCCGCCAAGTGTTCCCATATCTACCAACAATTTCCAGCAATTTCTCTAGCCCCTGTTCAGTTCTAGACATTAACACCAAAGAATAAGCCTGGTATCTTTATGTCTCCAACATTTACCCCCTCCGCACTCTGAATTAGTTCGTCCCCTAAATCTTTAACATACAGTGCAAACAAAATCGGTGAAAAGATACACCCCTGCTTGAGGCCTATATCCATAGGGACTCGTTTTGTAGTGATACTCCCTAGACTGAGTTGGCTTTGCACATCTGTATACAGTGCTTTCATGATTCCCACAAAGTCACCCCCCAGGCCGATGCCCTCGAGCTTTCGCCACATACCTTCCCTCCACACTCGGTCATACGCTTTTTTCACATCTAGAAATGCCAGAAACATCTTTTTCTTTTCAGCCTTTGTTGATTCTATCAGTTGGGTGAGTGTAAATAGGTGATCAGTGACTCTTCATCCTTTCCTGAAACCATTTTGAATTTCTCCTAAAAAGCCTTTCTCTTCAATAACTTCCTCTAGTCTACCGTATATGACCTTACAAAATACTTTTCCGATGTTACTACTAACTGATATCCCCCTATAGTTATCTAGAACTTTCTGATCCCCCTTTTTGTGTATGAACGATACCTTACTTTCCCTCCACTCTCTGAGGACCTCTTGCTTTCGCAGAGCCAGGTTGAAAAGGTTTGTCAGGACTTCAATACGTGCCTCCCCTCCATTTTTGAGGAATTCGTTCGGAATTTCATCAGTCCCTCCCGCTTTACCATTTTTTAATTTCGAGACCATGTTCCGCACTTCTTCTGCCGTTATTTCGCTACATACACGATTGGATAGGTTCTCCTCCACCAGTGTATTTCTTTTTGGTGGGGACCCACTGCCCCATCGCCTATCGTTTATCTTTTCCCAGTGCTTGACTAACTCAGAAGCGATACGGCCTTTATCTTCTGTACTTTCCCCATCCACTTTGATACTCTGCACACTACTTTTCCCCCGTTTATTTACCCAGTTCCAAAATACGTTTGAGCTCGAACCCCCCGTTTTCTTTATTGTTCTGGCAAGACTGCAATTGCGCTCCTTCCTATTATTATTCTTTATCTCATTCACCTTTTTCCGTGCCAGTTCATATCCTCCTTTCATTAGTCTCGTGTCATTGTTATCCACCCCTTTAAGCTTCCTACTTCTTCTGTAAGCAGCACATTTTACCTTCCTTTCTTTTATAGCCTTTTTCAGTCCCTCGTTAACCCTGTATCCAAGCTCTCTCGTCGGTACCCTCACCCTTCCTGTACAAACCTTCCCTGCCTCTGTTAGGCTATTTACTATGCCATCTGAAATACTCTGGACATTTGCATCCCTAGGTATACATTCAAGATTTGGTTTTAGTTTTTCCCGAAACTGCTTCCAGTCGGCTCCTTGTTTTAGTCCCCAAACTTCCTTGAAGGTATTTCTGTCTCTGTTCGTCTTTTTGCCCATAATCTTAACTGTTATCAGGTTGTGATCACTACCCAAGTCATTTTTTCCCTCGTCATCTATTTCTACATCTATAACCTCCCTCCATACGCTAATGTCAGTGAGAATATAATCAATTATTGTTTTCTTATCGTTCCTCTCCCAGGTCCATTTACCCTTACATTTCGCATCCCTGTTCAGGATCTTTAAACCAAGCTCTTTTGATAGGTCCAACATCTTCCTCCCATTCGTGTTAATTTTCCTATCACCTCCCTGTATGCCCTCCTCCTTATCCCCGATGTGCCCATTGAAGTCCCCCATTAGGACAATACTGAACCCTCTGCTTTCAAGCTCTGTGATATTCGATCTAAGAGTTGTATAAATTGAATCATTCCACTCAGGCTTACTTCCCTCCACTGCTAAGTATACAACACCAACGGCAACACTCCTGCTTCCTAACTTGATTTTTGCCCAAACTATTTCGTTGGATACTGGAATCTGAGTCCTTGCTTCTGTGAGATCTGTAATCAATGAGGGCTGTAATTCCTCTTTAGCGTAGATGCCAACACTCCCACCCCGTTTCTGACCCTCAGTTCGCCCAGCTCCTAACCACACGCAACCCTTCATCTGATCAACCCGCTCATCCCGTCGTATCCACGTCTCACTTAGACCCATTGTATCGAAGTCTCCTTCGTCCATCATTGTTGATATTTCGCTTACTTTCTTGTGCAGACCCTGGATGTTGCAGTACCCAAACTTAATGAATCTTTGTTTTTTTGTCATCACTGGCACATTATTATAACCCTGGTATGTCCCTGTGTTGTGCATGTTTGTTGTTCTTCCTATGTTTCCAGCATTTGTGCCCCTCTGGGTTATCGGCTGTGGTCCCCTACCCCCCTTTCCTCCAAAAAAGGCCCAGCCACCTGTAAAATTTTTTGGCCCAACTTTTCTGTACCCATCCTACTTAAATGCAATCCGTCTCGCCCATACAACTCTCCTTGTCCCCAGAATGAATCCCAGTGGTCAATGAAATGTATTCCCAAGTCTTTGCAGTGCTCTTCCAGCTCCTCGTTTAGTGCCATAATCCGCGAGTTCCTCTCATTACCACCACCCATAACGGGGAGCACCCCTGAAACGATGATCCGAGCATTACTGCTAAGTAGCTTACTAATTAGGTCCTTGTATGTGTCCACCAAACGAAATGATTTCCTCTCCCTGATATTATTGGACCCCACATGTAATACTACTACCGGATCAGGCCCCGACCCAGCTACAATACCGTCCGCTCTATCCCTCAGGTCCTCCACTTTAGCCCCCGGAAAGCACAGAACTGTTCTATTTTTACTGTCCGGACCACAGACAACCTTGTCGATCCCCCGAACTTTGCTACTTCCCGCAACCACCAACTTACTTTTGTCCCTCGCCCTATTTATCTCCTCTAGTCTCCTATTGTTTACAGCATCCTCTTCCTCTCCAACAGCCCCACTCTGAATCAATATCGGTATCGGTATCTTTGACCTAGGATTACTCCTATCCTTGTCCCTCCGTCTCTTTCCAGGCCCTGAACTACCTGGACTACTCCCCTGGTCTTCTTCCGGATCCCTCCTCCTTTTTCCTGGCCTATACCCCAAGCTACTAACTGTTGCAACTACCTCCATCTCCTCCTCTGTCTCTTCCGAATCGAGCACATCAAATCTGTTTCTGGTGCTGCACTCCCCACTGCCTTTGGACTTTACACCCCTATCTACCTGCTTCCCTGGCCCCCCTTTCCTACCACTTTTGATAGTCCACGCCAAACGCTTTACAGCATTGCTCCGGCCTGGGCCCCCTCATCTGTCCTACGTACTTTTCTAGCAGCCCCCACCTCATCACCTACCTCATTCACATCAAAGGTTCTACCCCCATGTTTCCTCTTGGAACCACCGACAACCACCCATCCTTCTCGGAAAGCTACTTTCACAGGCGTAACTCCAGACAGCCCCGCCCTACCAAGTTTTCCCTTCAGCTCAGCAATCTCCCCCTCAAACTTAACAATTGTCTCAAGTAGGCAGAGGATTTCCTGACAGTTTGCACATACCTCTCCATATCCCATCGAACGACAGTCCCCATACATCATAGAACACTGTTTACAAACTTCAAGCCCAATATCGCCATCGGTGGCCCCACCAACCCGACTCTGACCGACACCCCCAGTGACCTCTGTCTGCACACCAATACTTACCCCGTTGGCACCGTTGACCTGGACTGCGATATTACACGTATTTACCTCCATACTTACCTCCCTCTGAACAGACTTGCTCGCCATCATCAAGACAAAATTACGCGATCGGACAGGGAAAACTGTAAACACGCGACAAAAGGCAACACGACGAACCGTTCGACAACTTAGCGCTCACAGTTTTATTTAAGACCTCCTAACTTTGTCCCAGTTACTATACTAAACTAACTCCCCACAAAGTTGAATAAAATAGCCTGAAAATGAAAATATATATGATTAGTAAACAATAAAAATACTTAATTTCGATTCGTAACCAAGGAGACTTCTTCAATCTGTATACTTGCGGATCGATCAGCTGTACAAAATTCAATATGATATCAGAAAAATCTGTCTGGAGTCCTGTTATTTCAATTTCGGAAAACTTCTGGAAACAATATTATCAGTTTTTAGCATACTAATTCTTTGGGGGCATGCCTTTGCATTGCCCGAAACTCAATTCCTGCCACAATTTCCAAAATTCATCCAAATTTATCTGCATATATGATGGATATTATTTATGGGGAAGGGAACCCATAAAGGGTACAGGCATTCTGTGTGACCGAGGCCACCAGCACCCCCAAGGACATCTGTAACTCCGTAGCAATTTTCAGTGCAACTTCCCCCAAATAGAGAGGAGTGCCCCCTACCGCTAAATTCATTTCCCCCTGTAAATACGGAGCGTCAGATTCCAACACCAGACGATTTAGAGGGATGGCTTTCACACCATCCCACTGTTCTGGTTTAAAGTATAAACATTTTGGGCCTATACTAAAATATGCATTAGGGAAGTGGTTTACCCATCTCTCAACCACATCCCTACCGGAGGTGAAACAGTGTAGGTGAATTTTTTGTTGCTTACCTACGTTATCCATCATCATCAAGAACGCGAGGGAATTTACTTCCCTCCCCAAATAATCTCCTGAGGGACCCCTTAAGTGTAACACAACGGGCTTTGTTAAAGCTGCCAACTTCAATAACCCTGCAAAAACAAGGTCCTGCTGATACCATGTATCAACCGGCTCGGTTCTGTCGAGCCCCACTTCACCTAAACCTGCAGCATATGGGAGCAAGCCCATTATTGGGAACATGAGGTTTTCTATTTCCCCTAGGGGGATATTCCTTACATGACGGGGATGAAGGCCAATCACTGCCTTCATACCAGGATCCCCAAGAAGTTCCTCTGGCCTAGGGTAGGTTGCCGGATCACAATAAACTACCACCCTGCCCAAAACAGGCAAAGGACAAGTTGTGTAGGTCGGCCACCATTAAGGGAGAGAACCTCCCTGGCTGACAAATTGGGTTTTCGGAATCTCTGGCGAACCCTATCTAAATGAAAATGTATGTCCACCAGATTCATGGAACAAGATTCCCTGGAAGATCCAGTGGGAGAAAAGCCTGGAGGGACTCCCGACAAAGCACTGGCTGTTGGGACAGCAGGAGGAAGACCTGGATTACCTCCCACCCTGGGACTAACCACGGAGGAAATGGCACAAGAAACGACTGACAAACCCTCTGAAGAGTGAGACATGGCCGAGGAAACGGGAAGAGGCACTAACTGACCTCCTCCCCAGGAACTAACTGTAGGAGCCGTTGAAGCAAAAATGGGGGGAACCTCCGAGGGACCAGTAGCTGAAGAAGCATGTCTAGCGGGAGATAATATTGAAGAAACTGTCAAGGAATCTCCCACTGAAGAATCTGCAACTGAAGAGACAGGCACCTCTACCATCATCCGTGCAACTGAACAGGTAGGCACCTCCACCACCATCCGTGACTGAACCTGCGAGGTCACCACCAAATTCTCCTGGGGTTCCAGGGAGTGGAAATCCTCCCCGACTACTGTCTGCCGTTTTGAAGGAGGTGACACCGGAGACCTCACCCTGTGACTGCAATCTGGGATCCATCAGTCGTGGTATCCTCTGAGGTACTCGCTTCAGGGGCTTTTCAAACCTATTTCCTGAGGGATTTGATCTCCTTGTCTCCTCAATTTTAATTTGAAGGAACATAAGGATCCTCCAGTGTACCAACCCAACTGGCGTAGCCAGGTGATCTAAACTCCCTGCAGGAGGGAATTGAGTGCTTGGCACCCACTCAAACAGGCCTTCCAACTCCTGCATGTGTGCCACAAATTGGGGAGTAACTTCCAATGGGAAACGGGAGTATTCCCGATTAACTAATTCTTATAGTCCAAGATATCCCATTTCAAGAGGAGCTGTCATCCTCTCAAAAGCTCAAGCAATGGTCTTTGGACTAAAATATCGTCCTTCGGATTGCGGCATCCACAAAGCAGTGGGGAGTTGATCCCCTTGGCAGTGTTTTCGCAACTGCCTTACTTTAACTGCACAACTTGGAATGGGACTCACAGAGGGTGGTCCCTTCAGTTTGGGGTGGGGGGCAATTCTACCGATTTAGGTAGAAAGGGAACATCTTCCTCTCCAACTTCTATTGAAGAGAATCCTTTATCTTTTCTTTGAGTACTAACTTGTACTTCCATGTCTGGCACCTGGACTATGTCACTGAGGGATGAGGGCACCCTCTCAGAGTCTGCAATAACTGTAATGCCCACTCCCTCGGGCTCTTTCTTGGATTCACTTGAAACATCCCCTCCTCCCCCCGGATCAAACGGTTCTTTTATATACTGTGATATGGAGGCACTAAGAGCACATTGGATTTGTTTCACTGAATTGAAAGGAATTATTATTTTTTCCAATAACCTCACCTTTACTCCTTCCCTCGTTTGTGACTGCCTCAACTGAATGGGAATTTCCTCTCTTTCTTTTCCTAAATACATCATATTGTTAGCCAGATCTAATTGGGTACCCTGTTCATGCAAGAAATCAAGACCCAAAATAATTGGAGTCGAAACAGGGGCTACATAAAAATTCCTGATGTACCAATTTTTTCCCACTTTCAGCTTAATGGGCCCAACTATTTGTCCAGAGATAGTTCCTAATTCTCTGCCTACTGTTCGTACTTTAATACCCTTCAACATGCGAGGGTGTTCATCAAAAAGCTCTAAAAGTTTGTCAGAAAACACTGTTACCTGTGCCCCTGTATCAATAAGAGCATCTAATTTGACGTTTTCCAATATCACTGGTACAGTATAGTATAACGAAGTATCCACTTGGTTAATCGTTATACTATCTGGCATCTCATTTAATGTTTCCTCTTTTGGGAAAAAATGTTCAGGGAATTTATCCCTAGCAATGACAGAATTATGGCCTATATTTAAATCTGGAGTCGGCAAACGGCCTACATTTCCGACTCGTTCTCGCTTAAATTATCCTCTGAATCGTCCGAAATTTTTACCATTGGTGAAATTCGAGTATTGGGGTCATTTGGTGACCCTGATGGTGTAGAAGGTTTTGAAGCTGACCGATTACTTGGATTTCTGGAAGGGCACTCTCTTGAAAAATGGGACATCGACCCACATGTCCAACAACCCCTCCTTCCAGGTGAGGGAGATCGACTCCTTGATCTGTTTAGAGTCTGACCTGGTTCAATCAATTGGGAAATCTTTATGGTCAGGGTAGCCATACTGTCATTTAAATTTGATAATACTGTGCCAATTGATCTAAATTCAGTGATTGTTTCTCCAGAAAATTTCTTAAATTCAGTTACTAATTCAGACACAACACTTTGGGTATCCTGAGGCTGGGGCCCTGTTGTATTGGGTCGTACTGATGGAGCAGACACCCGAGCCGACTGCACACGGGAATGTGAGTTATCCCATGAAAGGGTTGCAATCTGAGTTGGGCCCCTGGGTTCTGGAGCTAGTTCCCTCACATTTCCATAAATAGCCAAAGATGTGTGTTGAAACCATTTAATTTGATCTATAGCTTCCTCGACTGTTTTCGGATGCTGATTCGCTGCGTAATGCCCTGCCCCTTTATCTAGGGCACCATGGCAGAAACGCATCACGGCCTGGCGAAACATATGTTCTTCGGGCAAGTGCCCAAATGCTTTTTCGGCCAGTGTCAAAATCTGATCAGCCCATTCTTCTAGGGTCATGTCTGGTTGCTGCTGGGCTTGATTGAACTGCATTTGTGCAGTCTCAGGGAGTTCGTACTTTCCGAAGCGTTTTTCTAACTTGTCCAGCACATCAACAAAATAGATTTGTGGGTCCTGACGAATTATGGTAGCAAAATACTCGCTTGCTTTGCCATCCAAACACCAACAAAGGTTGTCCTTACATTCTCTCGCAGTCCATTCTTGCATGTCTGCAAACTGCATGAACTTCATTCGAAATGTTTGCCAGCTGGTGGTCCCATTGTATTCTAAGCTCTTGGGAAGGTTAGGCATCCTACGACGATACCTATTTTTCCGGATCTCTCATCTCTTGCATTTGGGGACGTTGTCCCCCAAATTGACGGTACACAGGTTGGGGGTCATGGGCATACCTCTCACCCCTCCACCTGTCCCCTTGTGGACGATAAGCATCTCCTTCCCCATAAGGCTGGTACATATGAGGGGTTTCGTCATAAGCATATATATATCGGCCTTGGGGAAGCCAACGATTTTCTTGAAAATCATCTCTGTAATTCGCCTCCCCTCCCCCTTCCTCAAAAAGGGTCGATTCTGCCTAACTGGGCGTCTATTCTCAAATCCCCCCCATCTAGTCACGTTGGGATTCACCTCCTGGCGGGTGGGCATTGGATTGGGTGGAACTCTGTCTCTACCATCATTCCCACCATTTTGGAAAGTATCATAATCAGAACCCACCGATTCATAAGGTGGTGGAGGGTCAATATCAAAAGTAGCAGCATCTGGGACTGGACCCGGCCTATTTGGAACAGAACTTTGAAATGGCCTGCCTCTAATATGCCAAGCAGGTGTTAACGAGGGATCGTCACAGGACTCCCTATTCTCCCCCACTGTATTTCTCGATGTTCGATGACGTGGAGGGCGCTGAGGTCGAGACCCAGGTGGAGCACCAGAAGTTTCCCCCACCCTGGAAAGCGCTAAAGGGCCACTCACAACCTCCCCATGCTGGCAAACTTGGTCCCCGGCTTCAATGCATCTAGAACAATTTGAACGGGGATTTTCATCTCCCGGAGCATGTGGGGCGAAATTTATAGTACTCAAAAGGGCCCTGGTTACCTTCAAACCAGGAACCTCTCTCAGAGTGCTTTCTGAAAAATTTCCTAACTGAGCACCTTTCTGCACCAGCTGGCGAGCTCTGGGGACATCCACCCCAGGTAAGGCAAAAAATCCCATGAAATCACATGTATTTATGTAAATTTGTGGTTCGGGAACACTAGGTGCCCCCCGATTTTGATTATGTGTAACAGCCGTAACCATTTTCTCTAACCCAAAATAATTTTCGTCAATATTGACAACAAAATATGAAAAAATAAATCATTTGGGAAATTCCCAACGATGTGACAAAAAAAAAAAACAAAAGCAAAAAAACAATAATCCAAAATAAATGAAAAACAAATCAAAAGAATATTACATTGGATGGGCAAGCAAAATAACTGGATTTACTGGGATTAAAATTGGCGGGTTCGTGTGTCAACAAGACCAAGGCAATATGGCCGCGAGTGGCAAGTTTAAAACATGAAAAGTTTCGGGCGTCAGCCCACACAAATTCGGTTAAGTCGTTGCGCCAATGTGGTAATTTTTGGGGATATAATAATCTTAATACACTAATACTTATATATACCACCCAATACCAAATAGTTACAAGCTCATCAAGTGGGTTATTTCCTCCAACGGACGGGTACTTTTAAACTCACCAAATGAATACAGCAACCAGATAACGACGACGACTGAGTTTCTTCTTCTGATTCAGTATATGTACCATTCTCCTGGTGACGTCACCGGTTCTCTTTACTCTTCTGACCAGTTTACCATTCCAATTGCTGATTCCCTATTGGAGGAGTAATCACAGGGACAAATTATGCTACAGATGTATAGAACACGAAACACACGTGTACTCAACTCATAGAGTCGACTGCAGGCACCACTGGTTCCTGGAGGCTGGAAGTCTGCTGCCGTATTCGCACCAGAACTGATAATTTAATAATATTTCACGAAAACAACTTGTGGCCAAATGTGCTTTACATATCCAAGAACAAAGCTAGGAGATACAAATTCTTCAAAACACGGCGACAGAGCTGCATTGGGGAAATTTCCAAAATGCAGTCCTGTCGCTGCACTCGAAAGTGTTATGAATGCCTGGCTTTGTAATTGAATATCTGAAGCACATTCGGCCACAAGTTGTTTTCGTGAAATATTATTAAATTATCAGTTCTGGTGCGAATACGGTAGCAGACTTCCAGGAACCAGTGGTGCCTACAGTCGACTCTATACCACGAATTTCCTTCGAAAAACAAAATCGTAATTCTAAGAAATTTCAACAGGTATCCTGATACCTTGCATTGAATATGGAAACTGTGCAATCTCTATCTAATAGCAGTATACTGTACAAAGGCGATCTTTTTCATTATTTTATTTTAAACGGTGTTGTTTTTACATGCTTTTTCCATCCGATGACCTCGACCGGAAATCAAAAGCATACTCATATGTAAATAAAAGCAAAGGCTTTGGAACTTTCCCCCATGCAGCTCTGTCGCCGTGTCTTGGAGAATTTTGATCCCCTAGTTTTGTTCTTGGATATGTAAAGCACATTTGACCACAAGTTGTTTTCTTGAAATATTATTAAATTATCAGTTCTGGTGAGTAGGTGATAAATGCCAATTCAAAGACAGATGTACATGTACGTGAACATGTACACGTACATCGATGTACACCTCCATAGGATTGAGTGTTAAAATCGTGTACAGGTACACAATTTTAACGTTTTTTAGGGTGTCTTAGAATCGGCTTTGCCGATTCAAAGACCACTGGATTGTATCCAAGAGTGAAAAAAACGCATGAAATTTTACGTATGTGTACATGTACTGTTTTGTCTTTGAATCGGCAAATGGGTTTCCCCATAGGATTCAGTGTTAAATTGCGAGCAAAAAACGTGTTGTCGTTTCTAAATCATCATCTTGCTGATTCTAAATCATCCGCGTCTGTACACGATTTTAACACTGAATCCCTATGGAGGCGTACACAGAAATCCATTTGCGGATTTTACGTCGGAAATCGAATCGTGTACGGTACACGGAAAAGAGGTGTCCCTGAACCGGCAAACCCACTGTCACATTACCTGAAGTAAAACTAACACATGTTATTGTTGTGACTGAATGAGGTTTTCGTTCAAAAGAGTAGACTATAAATATGAGTGTCAGTTTTAAAAAGGAGTTGCGTGAATGAAAGGCATCCGTTCAAAAAGAGTCGACTATAAAATACGATCTGTAAAAATAGACATTGAGTTTAGAGACAATTAGAGAAAAACATCAGAGGTAAAAAATTGTTTGTTCGCGTTTGTCACTATTAATTCTTGTGAAGTAATCTTAATAAACACTTAATGGAATGTTTGAATGAAAAATGTTGCTCATGTTTTTTGTTGTGGCGTGAATGAAGGTTTTTCGTTTTAATGAATCGTTTTAATAATGTATAATAAAACGCATTTTCCACTCAATTAGTTTTGAGTGGTAAATTTTTTAATATATTCATGATAACGATCAGAGATTTGAATGAATGAATGAATGAATGAATCCCTTTAACGTTAAATTAGAAAAACCAGTTTCTTTTATGTGCTAGAATGTTTTTAACTGTCATCAAAGTTCTCTCCTAATTCGACGCTGAGTGAATGGTTTTTTGATATGTGAATGGAATTCCTTTTAACAAACGTAAATTACTCTCAAATGCGTTAAATCAGAAACCGGTTTGTCATGTGCTTAAAACGTTTTTAAACTTTCCCAATTCAATCAATACTGAGTTGAGATGTGAATTTTTAGTTATTATATTAAAGACAGAAAGATTTTTATTAACTTAAAAACATAAAAATATAATTATACATTTAATTTTGAAAATAATAAAATAACTCGCATTAGCATACTTAAAGGAACATTAACAATTAAAAACGAAAAATTTTTTACAGATGGATTCTAGGCGCCGAGATCGAATTTTAGACGAGTATGAACGTGCTAAGAAGGGCATTCAGTCGGCTGACAGAAGCAGACGTCTTGGTGAGATGGAACTCAAACGCAAAGCCACAAAAATATTTAAACCCGTGACGGAGGGTCAAGAGCGAAGCAGGAAGGAGATAGTCGAAGAATTGAGACCCATAAAAGAGAGTTCTTTGAGAATGGGTTCGTTGCCCGGTAGTTTTGGAAATCGGCATTCCGTTCAATCTACACCGGATTATGTTCCCACAGGAATTCAAACAGACTTGAGCGACGATACAGCTTCGACTATCACCACTGAGAGCGTCGCATCGTCCGAGGATGGCGGTAAGAGAGATCTGTTGTATGGATTTTATAAGGATTCGGGTGGTAATACTTTTATTGGAGACACAGAAGTAGAAATAGGTGATGATGAATTGACCGTGGGTTCGAACAGATACGAATTGACTGATGGACTGCGCAGATTGCTCCTTCACGACAAGCCTAGTGATTACACGGAACAGGATTTCGACAATTACGGCGACATTCTGGTTCAGACCCACGCCATGAAGAGAAATAACGATGCCAGAGAGACGAGACCCAAGCCAACAGAGGTTACAAGTGGACGAAAGTGGTGAAACCCATATGGGATATGAATAAGAAGTTTGTCGAATCGGTGACTGGCAAAGGGGTGAAAACCACTTTTCTTCCGAGCGATTCTGATGCTCTGTCTCGGAGATTGAGTTTGTTGATGGCGAGCAGACGGGCTGGTAACACAGGATTAGATAATGAAATAGTTACTATATCTGACGAATTGTTAAGACAGAAGGTTTTGAATAAAAACCATTATAAAAGGCTGATGAACGAATTGAAGGATTGATGTATATATAATAAGTAGAGAGAAACAAACAAACAAACAAAAATAAAACAGTAAATTTTTACACTAGAATAATAAAAGTATTTAAACAACAAAACAATTTACCAGTGAAAAAACAAAATATATTATAAAAATAAAATATGTTGGTGATAAAGAACAGGGGATACGTCAGAACTTACGTTCAAGGCGGTTCTGGCATCGTCGATTCTATAATGTGAGCGTTCACGAGCGATGTGGGTAGAAAACTCGCATCGACTGCGTTTGAGGTCAGTAAGAAGACGGCTTTGGATGCTGGTAAGAAAGCCGCTTCTGAAGCCAGTGGTAGGATAGCTTCTGTGGCTGGCAAGAGGGCAGCCGACGCATTGATCGACAAGTTGATCAGTCCACCGGCGAAGCGAGCTGCGTTAGAGCGAACGCCGAAAAGTTGGAAAGATTTTAAGGATGCTGTGGTACCCATACAAGATTTAGCCAAAGTGATGAGTGGATCAGGATTGAAGAGAACTCGCGACGGTGTGATATAAATAAATAATAATATTAAAACAACTGAGTTTGAAAAACATATAAAATTTGTATTTGAAAGAATCTAAAATAACAACAACAAAAAAAAATAAAACAAAGATGAACATTAAAGATATGTCTTGGAACGACGCCGCGACCAAGAGGTCGAATAACGAGTTCTTTCCTAAAAGCATAAGAGGCTTGATAGTGGGAAAATCGAATTGTGGAAAGACCAATCTGTTGATGAATCTGTTGTCCCGACCCGACTGGTTGGATTACGACAGATTGTTCGTGTTTGGCAAGAGCTTGTTTCAACCCGAATACAGATTGCTTCGAGAGTGCATGGATCGTAGATTGCCCAAGGACGTCATAGCCAGAATCTTTGACAGTAGGGAGGAATTCGACAAGAGTGAAGCTCCACTTTCGACCATTTTGGACGGTGCGGCAATGGAGCTGATGAAGAGAAATGCATCTTCGAACGTCGAGTGTCGATTTTATGAGAACGCTAGCGACGTTCCGGATCCTAGAGAATTGAAATCGGAAGATAAGAATCTCATGATTTTCGATGATCTGCTTTTGGAGAGACAGAACCGATGCGAATCGTATTACGTTAGGGGTCGACACAGCAACGTGGACTGTTTCTACCTGTCGCAGAATTATTTTCGATTGCCCAGACAGACGATAAGGGAGAATGCTAATTTTCTATGTCTCTTTCGCCAAGATCTCAAGAATCTCAATCACATCTACGGCGACCACGTCTCAAACGACATGAGCATGGCGGAATTCAGGAGATTCTGCAAGAGGGTTTGGGATGGAGGACTTTACAATTTCGTCGTGATCGATTTGACAAGCGAATTTAATCGCGGAAAATATCGGTGCGGATTCGACAAGTTTTATGTTTCTGATGATAATAAGATAGAGCGTGAAAATAAAAAAAATTTAGAAAATAATAAATCTTCAAATAATTAGTTTTGAAAAAAATAAAAATAAAATAAAATTAAAATATAATGTTGGAACAAGGAGAATTGTTAGAACGGATAGCCGAGAATACGGCTGCAAAACAATCCATTCAAATCGTGGTGAGTGGCGATTCGACTCGATTCGCTATGAAATTCGAACCTTCCATCGAATTGAATAGAGAGAAAAGATACGAGATGGCGTTGGTGAATCTGGAGACTTATTATCAAAGAATAACTCATTCAAGTATTCCGACGGAGTGGATTGGTTGGAGATTCGAATTCCCAAAGGGAGTTACGACATAGACGATTTGAACAATTACATTCAGACGCGAATGAAGACGGATGGAAAGGGAAGCAACAAGATCAGACTCGCTCCCAATCCTAATACCTTACAGACGATGTTGGATTTGGAAGATAATTTTCGAGTGGATTTCAACACGGATGATTCTATAGGCAAGATGTTGGGATTCGATCGAAAGATGTATCGAGGCCATGCGGCATCTGAAAATACGGTCGACATTCTCGCAGTCAATAGCATTCTGGTGAACGTGGACGTGATTGCTGGAAGCTACGTGAATGGTAGCGCTCAACCGACGATCTATTCCTTCTTTCCAAACGTGTCGCCAGGTTATAAGATCATGGAGCGACCTCGAAATTTAGTTTATCTACCAGTGATTTTAGACACGTTGTATAGTCTCAAAACCACGTTGACAGATCAAAATGGTGAACTGTTAGATCTTCGCGGAGAGAGGGTGACGATACGATTTCACATAAGAGAAATATAAAAGCAAAAAAAAAAAAATATTGTGTATATATATAGATAACAAAAATAAAATAAATGCAATATTAATTTTACAAAATTATTTTAATATAAATAATTATTATTAAACAAGAAAACAATTGAAGTAAATATATTTAAAAAAAAGAATTATGACAGAATACGTGATTAAAAACGTGAACATATCCGCAGGACAGAGGAAGAAACTTAAGAGAGCGTTAACAACTCGAGGCGAGGCGGTGAGATTCAAATTCACTCACGAAGATCTGACGAGAGACGGTCAGGATTCGATCGCCTGGACCAGAAGTCAAATCAAAAGGATGGAGAAAGCGATTCGCGATGGAAGAGGGTTGACGGTGAGATTGAGTCCCGCTCAGTTGAGATACAATTTGAGAATGAAAGGTGGTTTCCTACCGCTATTGGCAGGAATCACCGCAAAAGCATTACCCTTCGCCGCAAAGGCACTACCCTTTCTCGGAAAGACTCTCGGCGTGGGAGTTCTCACGGGACTCGCGAGTTCGGCAGTTGAGAAATTAATGGGTGGCAGCGGACTATTTTTGAAGAAGGGAGGAGCCGTGTGTCGCGTCCACGTAGACGACAGCGGTAAAGGATTGTATCTAGAACCCGTTAGAGGTGGCAACTCTTTGAGTGGAAACGGTCTCTATCTGAAGAGTGGACAGAACGTTGAGCGACTCGGCAAGGGTTTGTTGCACGGTGAGAATTTGCCGTTTAAGAATATACCGATTTTGAATATGTTATTATAATATAAAATTATAATTATATAAAATATAAATCATAAAAAGTATAAAATAATATATAAAATGGATACAAAGGTGGAGAAACAATTAGACGATAATGATGAATATCGCGAGACAGAGTGTGAAAAAAAAGATGTGGAAAAATGGTTAGACGCTAATGATGGATATCTAAGGAAAGAACTGATGAAAGAGTTAGATAAACAGCAGGATAGACGGTTGAAAATGAAAAGAATGAGACGCTTTCCACCGTCACCACTACCTTCTGAAGAGAATGGTAATGATGCGAGTGTTACTAAGAGATGCACAACATTCGTTCATAATTATGATTCGGATAAACAAATGTGTTGTTATAAAAACGTATCATATTACAAAAAAAAGAAAAAAAGAAAAGAAGAATCAACGCTGAAATTTAAGAAAAAAGGAAACGTTATTATAATATATGGTAATAGTGAAGAAGGAAAACAAAAAAAAAAAAGTAATGAGATCTAAAGATGATCTCATTACTTTTTTTTTTCCTTTTTCTTCGCTAAAAAAATCAATCTCTCTATTGTTTATATTTCCAAGCCCGTTATTAGCATGTTGACACTCGTGTTTTCAAGATGATCTCATTACGTTTTTTTCCTTCTTCTTCGCTAAAAAAATCAATCTCTCTATTGTTTATATTTCCAAGTCTGTTATTAGCATGTTGACACTCGTGTTTTCTCCTTTTTCGCAAATGTGTTGAATGTTTATCTTTACTCTTTTGAGTTTTGTTACTTCGATCAACTCGCTCTCACCACCCAATTTCTTCACGGGTTCGAATGAGATGTTTGGAAATATGTAACTTCCATAGGGCAACGACAAATCGTCCTTGTCGAATTCTCTATCTTCGGCGATGACGATGTTCTGCAGATCGCTTTCGTACTCGTAAAACAAATCGAGCGCGGCTTCGTCCAATTTCAAAGGCATGCGATATTTGTCGTATTTGTGCTCTAAGCCCTTCGTCTCGACCTCGTTCAATTCGATGGGATCGTGTCGTTGTAATCTATAGATTTTAAAATCTAATTTCTTACACGTTTCGACTCGTTTCAATTTCAATTCGCATCTTTTAGGTGTTGTTGTCGTCATGATCGATTATTTGTTTTTTTTGGTTTTATGAATTCTTGCAAATAATGTATATTTTAAATTTTGTATTTAAATAATAATTTGTTAAAAAAGTTTGTTTATTTTTTTTTTTTTTGCTCTTTATATATATAAAAAAAAGTTGTTTTTTTTAATTTTTAATTTTCTTTAATGTAAAATTTTTTAGTAAAAGTTTTTTTTTTCTCTTTATATATATATAAATAAAAAGTTAAATTTTAACATTTCAATCTCTCTATTGTTTATATTTCCAAGTCTGTTATTTGCATGTTGACACTCGTGTTTTCTCCTTTTTCGAAAATGTGTTGAATGTTTATCTTTATCTTTACTCTTTTGAGTTTTTTTACATTGGTGAACGTGCTCTCACCACTCGATTTGTCCACGAGTTCGTGTGAGATTTTTGGATATATGTAACTTCCATAGAACAACGTCAAATCGTCCTTGTCAAATTCTTTATCTTTAGCGATGACGATTTTCTGCAGATCGCTTTGGTACTCGTAAAACAAATCGAGCATGGCTTCATCCAATTTCAAAGTCATCTTATATCTGTCGTATTTATGCTCTAAGTCCTTCATCTCGACCTCGTTCAATTCGATGGGGTCGTGTTGTTGTAATCTATAGATTTTATGACCGAATTTCTTATACGTTTCGACTCGTTTCAATTTCAATTTGCATCTTTTAGGTGTTGCTGTCATGATCGATTATTTAGGTTTTTTTTGTTTCTTTTATTTTAAATTTTGTATTTTAATAATTTGTTTAAAAAGTTTTTTTTTTTTTTTTGCTCTTTATATATATAAAAAAAAAGTTTTTTAATTTTAATTTCTTTAATGTGAAAAATTTTTGGAACAATTGTACAATACATTGAATCACGCAAACAAGACGTTATCTCAATTCTTGACTTTAGAAGATTTGATTTGATTCATGAAAGAAGCAGACGAGTTTTAGAACGTGCAAGACTTCGAACGTTTAAAAATTGGCCTTCGCATCTTGCAGTTATCATCATCTACTGAGAAGGAATCGGGTGACATGAACACGCGTCTGCTTCGCGGAAATTTGTTTTGAACCTCGTGCGAGACTTCGCGTAAAAGTCGTAAGAGTTCTATTTGTCTTGAACCTTCTTCTTTTAAAATAGTTCGAACGACATTGTTGATTAATTTTTGTTTGCTAATAGTATTACGATTCGATTTTCTATCGCAAATCGTATCGTTTTCTTTCAAAACGCGTAAATATAAATTACGATTTTTTTCTTCTTGGTTTTTTGGAGAATAACGATTTATTAAACAACGTCGACGTTTATGTCGAGATTCCGTTGTGGATGTTGTCGTCATGATCGATTATTTGGGTTTTTTTTGTTTTACGAATTCTTGCAAATAATGGATATTTTAAATTTTGTATTTAAATAATTTGTTTAAAAAGTTTTGTTTTTTCTCTTTATATATATATAAATAAAAAGTTAAATTTTTAACATCCTTTTTTTCTCATATTAATTCAATTTTTTTCATGTTAAGGAACATAAAAAAAAAAATTGATTAATTTCATAAAAAAAATATTTTTCACATTAAAGAAAAAAAACAAAACTTTTTAAACAAATTATTTAAATTCAAAATTCGGAAAAAAAAAAATAAAAAAATATTCTTACAAATGGAGCTAACAGATAAAAAAATGGAAAATTTAAATGAGAAAACCGTACCACAGTTAAACGAGATTTGTAAACTATTAAAAATTTCACATTTCAGAAATCATAGAACAAAATAAAAAAAAATTGAAGTCATACAGGAATATTTGCGAAACAATGGAAAGGCAAACGAAATGCTGATAGCAACGACGTCAAAAAATGCATCGGTTGTGAAAAATGAGAAGAAGAAAAAGATAGTAAAAGGAATCGAAATGCCAACGTCGAAAAAAACCAAAAACGTTTCGATTGTGAAAAATAAGAAGACGACTAAACGAAAAGCCGTTGAAGAACTTCAAGTTTCCAAAGAAAAGAAAAGAAAAACTAAAACGAAAACGAGTGATGCACTGCAGATTCTAGGCAAACGAGATATATCGAGCGAAATTCAACGAGCAATAAACGAAGGGAAAGGAAAAGAATATCTAGCACGACTCGCCACGGAACTATTTCAATCGAAGACTGTAGAACGGGAGAGTGCGATCAAAGGTATTTTTAAAACTTTCGACGTGGTTCCCTCGTTGAAGAAAATCAATCCGAAATTGTTTATGGAACGGGTGAAGCAGTCTTTCGATTTTGAGGCACGCCATGATGCCTGCAATGTTAACTTCTTGCGAGCCAACAACAGCGCGCCTCGGCTCTGCTAAGAGAGCGATCAAAATCTGGTAATTCATTCCAGTTGAGATATCATTTCTGTGTGAACAGCCAATTATTATTTATTAGGTAACAAGGGACGAATATTTATTTGGCAGTGGGCTTTAGTAACAGTGTGAATGTATTCAGCACAAATCCCATTTACTTCTACTGTTTGGAAAAACATGGTGTTCTCTGAGAAGTTCGTGCTCCCTGGACCAATCACCATTCCGTATTCAACAATGGAGCAAATTTATTAGCTTTGCATAAATTATAGTCACAGTGTGCTCTTTTGTTTGTTACTTGGAGCTTAATACATCGTCATGACCCAAAAGTTGGGATTCCTTTAACACTTTACATAACGTAAAGGCCAAAACCTGCCAGCGCTATACATGAAATCGCCATTCAGTTTTTTTAATATTTTCATTTTTTGCTTCCAAAACATAGGTTGTGACTCCTCATTGGAACGAGCACGTCACGGTCATTCCAATGAGGGGTCACAACCTATGTTTTGGAAGCAAACAATGAAAATATGTAGTTATACGAGAATTTTTTTTACGAGTATCGACGACAGTCGTCTGCTACTAGCGTTAGGTAAAGGGTTAATGAAAACCATGAAAGCACCAATCGTCCAGCGTTCATGTTGCCATTCAATATGGATGTGCCCAAATACCATACTGAATGCACAGTGCTGTCAATTAGTGGATGCATTCTTCATTGCAATTTGCATGTTAATTGTTCTTGCCGACAACACGACCATCACTCGACGGGGCTGAATACAGGATAGCACGCCTCACTTCAAATAGTAGCGAGCGATGTATAACGTGCCTATGATTTTCAAAATCGAAAGACTGGTGAAGAAAAAAGTATTGGATTTGTTTCGCAAATACATGAACGTGGGACTAAAAATTAAGATGATACTCCATTGTGTGATGAATAAAATCGACGTGAAGTCCGGTGGGAGCATCGTGAAAAATGCATATTTCAGATCTAACGTCGAACCCGTACTTCGAGGTTCAGATTTATCGGATGTTTTCGAAAAGATGAAAGGCAAGATGTTGACGTCTCTCACGAATTATCAACATGAAGGTAGTAATTGGACGTTCGATGAGGTGTTGAAACTCGAAATTCACATAACTGAAAACGATTTGTTGAAAGGATCTTATTATGGAATTACCGTATTTCTTAGCTACAAAACACGCCGTGGTCAACGTGAGAAATAAAGATGATCAGTGTTTTAAATGGGCAGTCACTTCTGCTTTATACCCTGTCAAAATCCATCCTGAGAGAGTTTCTCGTTACGAGGAGACTTCTAAAAATCTCGATTCGACCGGAGTGACTTTTCCAACAGAGTTAAAACACATCGAACGTTTCGAGGTTCAAAATCCCACCGTAGCAGTGAACGTCTTGGGATACGACGATGAAAAACGAACGATCTATCCTCTCAGACAGACTTCGTATCTCGAAAGAGAAAAGACGATTATTTTATTATTGATTTCAAATGGTGACAATCGTCATTATTGTTGGGTTAAACATCCGAGCCGATTACTGTCGAGACAAAATAATAAACATGAACATAAGGTATGTTTATGTTGCAACTGCGTGAACGTGTTTCACAACGAAAAATCGTTAGCGAAACATCAGGAATATTGCAACGAAAATCAAGGTGTCAACGTCGAAATGCCTAAACCTAACACCATCGTGAAGTTTGAAAATCACAATAGAAGGTTAAAAGTACCATTCGTCGTGTACGCCGATTTTGAATGTTTCACCACGAAAATGAGTTCCTGTCAACCCAATGCTCTTCAAAGTTACGTCGAAAGATATCAAAAACACATACCTTTGGGCTATTGCATTTACGTGAAATGCGCTTTCGACTCGCAACACGACATGGGTCCCTTCACCTACACGAAACAGTATGAAGACGACGAGGTGGCCCAAAGGTTCGTGGAAGAGTTAGAATCGAAAATTCAAATGTTATACGACAAATTCAAAACTCCGGTGAAAATGATCATCACGCGAGAGCAGCAGGACGAAAATAACAGAGCCACCAAATGTCACATATGCAGACAATCGTTCGACGAGAATTCGGAGGAAAATAAGCAGGTTAGAGACCACGATCATTACACGGGTCTGTATCGCGGTCCGGCTCACAGCAATTGTAATTTAAAATATCGAGATGCCGCTTTCTATCCGGTGATGTTTCACAATCTCTCGGGTTACGACAGTCATCTGTTCGTGAAAAATCTCGGCACCTCACACGAAGAATTAAATTGCATGGCGAACAGCGAAGAAAGATACATTTCCTTCACGAAATGGAAGCTCATGGAGAAGAAAAGAGTAATTGACGGAAATACGTTGGAAGAAAAAACGAAATCCATTCATAGAGGCATACGTTTCATCGACAGTTTTAAATTCATGTCAACCGCTCTGGAAAAATTAGTCGATAACATGAGCAAGGATAAATTTAAAATCACGAGCAAACATTTCAGAGAATGAGTAGACGTCATGTTGAGGAAAGGAGTCTATCCTTACGATTACATGAATGATCTAAAGAGATTCGAAGACACCGCACTACCTTCGAAAGAAGATTTTTATTCGAAATTATACGAATCCGACATTTCCGACGAGAATTACGAACACGCCAAAAACGTGTGGAAATCATTCGATATGAAAACCATGAGAGATTATCACGATCTCTATCTGAAGACTGACGTTCTGATCTTGGCAGACGTGTTCGAAAATTTTCGAGACGTCTGTCATCGAAATTACGATCTGGATCCTGCTTGGTATTTCACGGCACCCGGTCTGGCGTGGGATGCTCTGTTGAAGACCACCAACGATTATCCGATGGCTCCCGAACGAATGGAACCGAACGAAGGAGAGGAGGAAAAACTCATTCCCAATTTATTTAACTGGTTGAGGGCTAGATTTTTTTAGGTGGTCGGAATTTGTTATTCAAAACTTGTTTGTTACAAATTATTGGAGAGTGCCCATTGGCACTCTCCAATAATTTGTAATAAAACAAATTTATATAAACAAAATATTATTTGTGTTTGACTGAATATGAAACCAGAGCAAGAAAATTGTTTGCTTTTTCTCTGGTACCCTCACTTTTTTGAAAGCCCTGAGAGTGGCTTCTAGCACTCAACCAGTTAACAAACGTAACTACGTCGTCTACAGCCAGAATTTTAACAATACGTCGATTACGGGATGAAATTAGTCGACATACATCGCATCATTCGATTCGACGAAGAGCCTTGGATGAAAAAATACATCGATCTCAACACGAATCTCAGAATTCGAGCCGAGAACGATTTCGAAAAAGATTTCTTCAAACTCATGAACAACTGCGTGTACGGTAAATCGATGGAAAACATCAGGAAGAGAACCGACGTTCGACTCGTCACGTCTGAGAAAAGAGCTAAAAAATTAGTGGCGAAACCCAATTACAAACACCAAACCATATTCGATGAAAATCTAGTGGCCGTTCACATGCAAAAGATGCACCTGAAGTTCGACAAACCGTATTATCTCGGACCGATCATCTTAGATATCAGCAAGCGATTGATGTACGAGTTTCACTACGATTACGTCAAACGAAAATTTGATGATAAAGCCAAACTACTGTTCACCGACATGGACAGTTTAGTTTACGAGATAGAGACGAAAGACGTCTACCGAGATATATCTCCTGACGTGGCCGTGTGGTTCGACACGAGCAATTATCCCGTCAATCACCCGTCCAACATTCAATCGAACGACAACAAGAAGGTGTTGGGTAAATTTAAGGACGAGAGCGGTGGTAAACAAATCGTCGAATTTGTGGGCTTGAGACCCAAACTGTATGCTTATCGTCTAGAAGATGAAGAGATCAAGAAGTGTAAAGGGGTTAAAGCATGCGTGGTGAAGAAAAACATCTCTTTCAAAGAGTATAAAGATTGTCTGTTAGGAAGTGGTCCGGTGTATAAGACTATGAAATCGATTCGAAGCGAAAATCCCGACTTGTATACCGAAATAGTCAACAAGATTTCGCTGACGGCCAACGACGATAAGAGATTCATGTTAGACGATAAAATAAGCACTTTAGCACTCGGACATTGCACTGTGGATCTAATTAGAGACGATATGAATGTGGATGATTGGATTCCAGATATGATTGTGGATGATAGGATTCCAGAAAATCAAGAGGAATTAGATGGATTCAAAATTATAGAAATCGATAGAGATATCGAGAGAGTTAGTTTAAAAAGAAAAAGAAAAAAAAAAAAATGTCATTTTAGTAAATTGTAATAAATAAATAAAAAAAAATAAATATATACGCATTTATGAATAAGAAAATAAAGATATCCGTAGAAGGTGTCGTCTTACCTAATGAACCCCTATCCAACATCGATCTGTTGAATGTGGCAGAAGATTTGAAAATCAAAGATTTTCTAGGCGTGTTTTCCAGAGATGCCTTGCCGAAGAGAAGACCTCGACAATCGGAATGCGGAATTTTAAATCTAGACGATTCATCGGGTGAAGGCACTCACTGGGTGGCATGGATCAAGAACGTGAAGAAGAAAAATTATTATTTCGACAGCTACGGAATCTCGCCGCCAAAAGAAATAAAGAACTATTTCAACAAATCGATGGTTCGTTACAACACGGAACAAGTGCAATCACCAGATCAAGTGTTTTGCGGTCACCTGTGTCTCTACGTTCTCAAGAGATGGTCTGAAGGAGATCGGTTTCAAGACATTCTCAATGATTTACATTAGAGAGAGATTTTTTTTTTTATAGTATATATAAAGATAATAAATTATTTTAAAAAATTTTAATCGAATAAAAACGAAAAATAAAAATAAAATAGTTCATTTTTAATAAACTGCGTTTTGAATATATTTTTTCTAAAAAACAAAAAATCCCACAACAACATGCCAGTCGATAAATTTGGTAGAAGTGACGACGAAAAAGTCAACCTAAGAAAGAAGAGGAATACGTTCGAAGTCGACGATGGTTACGACGTTGCCAACTTGGACGAACGTTACGTTCGGAGATACGAACCTCGAGAAGAACCTTTGAACATGAACGATAAGAAGCTTTACAATCTTCCCGAGCTGATAGATCTCACAGATGCTGCAACTAAAAAATACGTCGGCAGGGGGAACGCCGATTTCGAACGAATCCTGCTAGATAATTACGTGGATAAAACCATGACCGACGATCTCGATCTGAAATCCAAACGTTTGGTGAACGTCGCGAATCCCATAGATCCCACCGATGCCGCGACCAAGAAATACGCGGACGACTCTCACGCGAGATTCAGCGAACACCTGAGAAATAGATACGTTCAGAAAACGATGCACTCGGAATTGAACGCCAATTCTAACAAGATAACGAACGTGGCCACTCCCACGAATCCCAAGGACGTGGCGACCAAACACTACGTAGATCTGGAACAGAGAAAGTCTGACAGACGAGAAATGAAATCGGATCTGAATGCGGGATTCAACAAGATATTGAATCTGTCGAAGGTCGACGACACGGATGCGGACTCAACCGCGGTCAACAAGGGCTACGTGGATTCTGCCGTGATACGATCACAAGAGTACCTAGAATCGCAAGTGGACGATCTCTACCTGAACAAACAATCTGGCGGAACCATGGAGGGTGGTATCGACATGAACGGTAAGAATTTATTCGGACTCAGTCACGATCCCGAATTCGATTCCAGCGTGGTCAGCAGAAAGTACGTGGATGACAACTCAGTCTGGAGAAAGGGTGACATAATGGAAGGTAAACTAGACATGGATGGACATGTGCTCACGAATCTACCGGATCCCGTGAACATGACGGATGCCTGCACCCTGATTTCGGTGGTGGAGAAAGTCAAATATGCTAGACAATTGATCACTGTGTGGGCCGAGGAAGCCGGCACCTTAGATGAAGGAAAAGCTGAGTGGTCTTTCGGAAATGGAGGTAGCAGATCGAAACATGGTCAGGTGGGATATCCCATGCCGCTGGGAGGTGAAATCCTTCGAATGAGTCTGGCTTCCTCGGATTTGAATTACAGAGCGGTCGTCAATCTCATGGTGAATGGAGTAGAGGGCGATAAGAGATACAGCGTCGAAAAGACTGAGAATCAACATGCGAATGTTAGCACGTTCGGCACGCCTCTCAAAGTGAACGCCGGAGACAGGATTAATTTTGTTACGAAAACCAATAATCCCGAAGCCGCCACTTCCGTGGTGAGTCTACTGATCGAATTAGTTCCTTTGAACAAACAGTGAACGCGTGGAAAATAATGAATTAAAAAAAAAAAATAATGTGTGATTTATTAAAAACAAAAAAAAAAAAAAGTAATGAGATTTAGAAAGATGTTCAATCTCTCTAGATCACATTACTTTATTTTTTTTTTTTTTTTTCTTTGAGGTTTTGTTTTAATATGTTATTTCTCATAATGTTTCATCTCGTGAAATTGGATCACCTATCTCGAAACACACGTCGACATCTATTTTAGCATTTTGAAGAGCTTTTATAAATTCTCTATACGTCAACGTGTCTAAAAGTTTTCTGGTCTTATCTTCTATCAAGATTTTACTTTCGATTTCACGTCTCATATAATCAGTCAATATCAAAGGTTCTGTTTCGACTAAAGTGTCTAGAATTATTGCTAACGAATCTTGCGAAATATTTTTAATCAAAACACGTGTGTTTCTTCTTAAGTATTCTCTTTCTTTATCATTCATTTTTATAATCATTTTTTAATTTTTATTTATATATATATTTTTTTTTTCACTCTCGTCTCTCATCGAATGATCGACATCTTATTTCCATTCGATTCGAATTGTAATTCTCTGTCCGACAGGACCAGGGCGAAGGCTTCGGTTTTTCTCGGCTTGTTCCTATCGAATTGCATCTTGATCTGAATGTCTAAGATGCTACTCTTGAGTCGTTCACTCTGTTTACTGACGTCGAATCCGAACATGGGATACATCGACTTGTATTCGCCGGGACATATGTTAGGGTTGTTCATCAATTCGTCTAGACCGTGATACTTCTTTCTAAAATCAGCGGCGTCGCCATACAGTCTGCAGAAATCGTTCTTGTCGAACAACGCGTTGTAATCGATTGCTTGGTATCTCGTGGCGTTCAGAAACACTTGCATGTTTCTCAAATGGCAGTGATCGAACAGCGATGCATTCTTTTCCTGAGACCCGTCCCTATCGGTCTGAAACGCAACCACGATGAAACGCGGTCTCTCGGAAGCGGATTTCACCGTCAATCTCCAATCGAAGTGATTCGTGGAGGGTGGAATGCTAGCCGTGTCGCACTGTCTCATTCTAAATCCCACGGGTAATTTACTCTTGGATTCTATGATCTTGTAGAGACGCGCTTTTTCCACGATCGAAGGCTCCACGTGCGGAACGAACCACGATATCTTGTGTAGAGTTATCTTACCCGCATTGGTCGCAGTGAGTCTCACTATTGCGTCGTCGTCTCCTTTTCGAATCAACGTCAGATTGTGTTTGAATCAGTACATGATCTTGTTGTAATCGTCCGCAAATCCGAAGATGTGTTTCAAAGGTATCCTGAACGAAAACGTTCCTTTACGTCTGGACGTCTTGACAACGTAGTCGAATATCAAGGCGGCGCCGGCGCTAGCAGGGCCGACAGTGTCTTTCACCCACAACTGATTAAGTCCTCTGGATTTCACAAAATCATCAGGATACGTCAAGAGTCTGAACATCGTGGTGGCCTGACCGGGATGAAACACAGATTCTATCTCTTGTCCGGATAGCATGTATTTTATATTACTGAATAGATGCATGATGCCATTATTGGCTAGAGTAACCGTGTCGTCGGCGGCGTAGTCGCTCCCATCTTCCTTGGTGAGACGTCCCTGCACCACTATGTAACTCTCGCTAGGATGTATGAATAGATCTTGAGTTTCGACGTTGATTCTTATCTCTCCCGCATTGTTCAAACTCGTTCCGGTTACCGGTTCATATTCGTGAACCTCATATTCTTGAATACTTTCATCTTTCACTATGCTTTGTGCTATATCTAGTATATTTGTCATTTTAAAGGATTTTTAGTTTTTTTTGTTTATTAATTAACTTGCTTTCTTTATCTAAAAATAGTTTTTAATTATTTTTTATTATTATTTTTCTCTCTTATATATATATGTGTAAACAAGAAAATATTAATGAAAGTAAATAAAAGAAATTTGTTTTCTTTATCAAAACTTTGTCTTCTGTAATTGTTGTTCGTAAAACTTTCCGATGATCTCTTCTCCATCCAAAGCTTCGATTTCGTAAGTCACCGGATCGGTGTGAAATATTTTGATTATCACGAAGATTTCCGAGGTCCATCGAGGAGTTCTACCCTTTTCGAAGTGCTTCTTATAAGCGTAGATTCTCACTCGATCACCGACCGCAAATTTAGGCGTTCTAGACTTCTTCCTGATCTTAGATCTTTCAGGATATAGATTTGCGTAGGCCCGTTTTTCATTTCGAGGATCACTAGCTTCCACGGGAGTCATCTTGATCGATCTGTGTCGCGTGTTGTTGTAATCTTTGACCAGACCATTCAGAGCGTATATGTATTTTTTGGTCGAATTCGCCGTGAAGTATCTGTGCATCTTTTCCTTCATCGTTCGATTCCAACGTTCCACCACGCTGGCTTTCTCTTCGTTTTCGATCGAGTAGAGGTCTACCAATCGATGAATGTGCTTGTTGTAGAATTCCTTTCCCTTATCCACCCACAATTTACTCGGTTTTCGAGAAGACGAGTCGAACACGCTCTTCAGAGCCTCGGCGACGCAAGGTCCCGATTTATTCTTCAAAGCTCTGATCCAACCGTATTTGGAAAACACGTCGATGACCGTCAATAGATATTTGATGCCCTCGTTCCACCTCGAAAACGATCTCATGTCGACCAAGTCGGCAGACCAAATATCATCCAAACCCTTCACGAATACCCTTCTCTTTTGAAATTTACGCACTATGGGTTTGTGTAACTCCTCGGCTAATTCGCTCGTCAATAATCGTTTCTTCTTCTTTTCCGATGCGCTTTTTTTTTTTGAACGCCCCATCCGAATCGACGTTTCGCATCGATCAGATTGCCGACCAGCGAACGTTCTATCTTCTCTCTCCTGGTCTGATTCGATATGCCTCTCAATTTCCCCAACATATTTTTATCGCAGACGTCGTTGCGAGTCTTGGTGTCGGGATGTCCGGCGTAGCACAGATCGTGATCATACGCGGCCGCGTCCACCCTATTCACAGGTTTGCTCCAAGATTTGGGTGTCAGATCGGCGTTGAGTCTCTTGTTCAATTTCGTTCCGGGTCCCGTGAAACTGTGACCGGACAGATGCATTTCGAAAGGTAGATTATTGATCATTTTATTCACGATGCCTTTACCTTTGCTCGCGTTCTTTTTTTTGACGAATTGAGTCTTGACAGAACCACACACGTCGCAAATTCCGCGAAGCATCTGTCTGTCGTTTTTAGTTCGTACTTCTCGAGAATTACTCGTCTCGGTAACTCTCTTACACTTTACGCAATACATTTTTAAGAGTTATTTAAATTAATTTCGTTTTTTATTTTATATATAAATTTAATAATTAATTAATTCTGTTCTTATTATATATATATATTTTTTTCAATCGCTGCTCTTGAGTACTATCATCTTACTGAATTCCTCCCTGGCCTCTTTCCTCCCCTTTTCCACGAGAGAATCCTTCATCTCTTCCTTGATGATCTGACGAGTCTTGATTCTCACGGCTTCTTTCATGGCATCGTATTTCGTTTTCTCGCTCAATATCGCGAAGTATTCTCCATCTGATATCCTACCATCTTTCAACGCCATAGAGATCATTTCGGATATCGTGTCGATCTTGGAGTCGGCTAAGACGTGAATCTTGTCGTGTTTCCTCGCCTTCAGATATAATTTCCTACTCAAAAAGTTTCCGAGCGTGCTAAACAATCCGGCGGCGAGAGCCACTCCTTCTACGGTCAACACGATCGGAATGCCGACCGCGGTCGACAACAATCCGATGCCGGCCGCGTGTAAACCCATGGAAATCGTGATGAGTTTTGTGTCGATCGCGTTGACGAATTTCACGAAACGCGAATACTTCTTCTTGAGAGAATAATGAGAATCTCTCTCTCGAGTTAGATACTCTTGGATTCTACTGATTTGATCGATGCGATACCTCTCTCCTCTTTCTTTTTCTTCTAACGACGGTGCCGTTGGCAAAACGCTGATCGGCTTCTCATCCTCGTCGTCATCTAACGTCGGATACAATTTATTTCTGGTTCTCATTTTTGTTTTTTTTCTTTCTAATATTAGATAAAAAATTTATGTATGTATTTATTTTTATTTTCTATTCTCCCTTATTTTATATCAACGAAAAACTTAGACCTATGCTTCATTGAACAATAATTTCATGACGCATCCCTTATCTTCTAAAGTCAGACTTTTACGCGCCAATTTCTGTTCTTCCGAAACTGTGGGCTTGCTTTGATCCTTACAGAAGAGTAATCTCTTCCAAAACGCAATCACTTCATCGATTTGAATGCATTCGAACGCCAGTTCGAAATACTTGACGACTATATCTTCCCTTTCCATCCACAGACATGAATGATTCTCGTGATCGAAGTCTAGGTGATCCCGACATCCGACGCATCGTTCTAACAAGAGACGACCTAGTTGTTCGTTCACGCAGAATGCGTAGACTCTCATCAGCATTTTTAAAAGAAACCTTACTCTAATAGTCTGAGAATCGCTCATGATTTACGTATTTATTTTTTTTTATTATCTATTCGATTTGATATATTATTTTTTTAAATAACTATTTATTTATATATTTTTTTTTTCTCTCCTATATATATATATCAATCACTTTTTTTTATTTCTTCAGGAAACGTGACAGTGGGTTTGCCGGTTCAGGGACACCTCTTTTCCGTGTACCGTACACGATTCGATTTCCGACGTAAAATCCGCAAATGGATTTCCGTGTACGCCTCCATAGGGATTCAGTGTTAAAATCGTGTACAGACGCGGATGATTTAGAATCAGCAAGTTGATGATTTAGAAACGACAACACGTTTTTTGCTCGCAATTTAACACTGAATCCTATGGGGAAACCCATTTGCCGATTCAAAGACAAAACGGTACATGTACACATACGTAAAATTTCATGTGTTTTTTTCACTCTTGGATACAATCCAGTGGTCTTTGAATCAGCAAAGCCGATTCTAAGACACCCTAAAAAACATTAAAATCGTGTACCTGTACACGATTTTAACACTAAATCCTATGGAGGTGTACATCGGTGTACGTGTACATGTACACGTACATGTACACCTGTCTTTGAATCGGCATTTATCACCTACTCTGGTGTGAATACGCCAGCAGACTTCCAGGAACCAGTGGTGCCTACAGTCGAATCTATGAGTTGATAACACATGTATTTCGTGTTCTATACATCCCAACCTTCATTTTGATGTACATGTTGTGTATATTTAATTTAAATTGAAGGAATATCAGAGGTGAGAATTTTCAAAATAAACAAAATTTCATTACTTATATAGGCCCTTAACTTAAGGGCCTATATAAGTAATGAAATTTTGTTTATTTTGAAAATTTACACCTCTGATATTCCTTTGATTCAAATTAAATATACACAAAATATACATCAAGATTGAGATGTATAGAATACGAAACACATGTGTAATCAACTCATAGAGTCGACTGGGTCGTACTAAATACAGCAAGTCCTTAATAAGTTGCGAAGTCCCCTCATGTACTAATTACAACAAGTCCCTTTCAAACACGTCATTCATCATGTAAAGTACTCACAAAATTTAACCTTGGACATGAATTTGCAAGGACTGTCAAATTTGTTTATTATGTGCAATTATTAAGCATATATCGAGCATTTTCATCGATAAAGATAAATTCGGAACTTTTTTGACTGTTTATGAACAAACACTTTGGAAATTCGGCTTGGCAGTTTCGTTGTTTATAATTATTTATTACATTATTTACTGAAATTGTAATTTTCAAAGTATGCTTCTCAATGATGACTTTTGTAAATTATTTTCTAGATTTAATTCACAAAACATGATGAAATTAAAGCAAGCTTGCTATTCGGTGTTTGCGTTTGTTTCACCCGTTACGACTTGCGTCAACTAGTTTTGCTTAAACTATTTATTTATTTATTTATTTATTTATTTATTTATTTCTCTGCACTTTTAGCAGCCAGGGTCGGAACAGAGAGATTCAATTGTGGATGAAAGCCGGACAGAACTTAAACACTAGCTTGTTTTGAACAGGTAAAATATTAGAGTGCTCAAGCCGGCGGACCTTCTTTAAGCATGATAAAATAAACAAACAAAAATGAAATAAAACAGGTTAGTATCAAAAGAACATTTTAAGATAGCATTTCAAAAGCATCTCTTTTAAAAGTTGTACTTTTATTTTACACACACGCGACTCGGAGATCGCCGGAACTGCTGTTCAAAACAACAAAACATTGTCAAGCATTCACTGCTTTTAAAATTGAAAAAACAAACAAATAAAAACAAAAATAAATAGTCAACATGCAGTTCTATGATAAAGTCTCTAATTTTTAATTTTTGACGCTATTAGTGGTGTGTTTTGAGGGACTTGCTGTATTTTGTATTCGAGGGGACTTAGGGACTTGCTGTACTTAGTGCAACCGGTCGACTGTAGGCACCACTGGTTCCTGGAAGTCTGCTACCGTATGTAAAAACAACGCCGTGTAAATTCAAATAATGAAAAAGATCGCCTTCATATACAGTATACTGTTATTAGATAGAGATTGCACAGTTGCCATATTCAACGCAAGGTATCATGATGCATGTTGAAATTTCTGAGAATTACGATTTTGTTTTTCGATGGAAATTCGTGGTATCGAGTGATTTGCGCATGTCTGTCGAGCATGGAAACCATCTTCAATAAAAAATGCGGACAGTGTTGTCCTTTTCCCAAATGCAGTCCTATCGCTGTATTCGAAATTGTTTTGAATGCCTAGCTTTGTTCTTGGATATATGAAGCACATTTGGCCACAAGTTGTTCTGATGAAATATTATTTTATTATCAGTTCTGGTGCGAATACGGTAGCAGACTTCCAGGAACCAGTGGTGCCTACAGTCGACTCTATGAGTTGATTACATATGTGTTTCGTGTTCTGTACATCCCAGCCTTCATTTTGATGTATAATTTGTGTATATTTAATTTGAATTTAAGGAATATGAGAGGTGAAAATTTTCAAAATAAACACATTTCATTACTTATATAGGTCCTTAAAGGTAATTTGAATATTTCCCCTTGAATTCCCTCGTTTGGCTTGTTGCTGTAACTTGTACGAAGTTGCAGTACATCGTAACATGTCTTTTTCGCTCTCGAAGTTTTATCACAGCAGTAGGGGCTCGTTACAAACAATGATTCAGGAATAAAATAATATAAGATAAGCATAACTGGATACCCCCATATACCAATACATAATATAAAACTACAAGTTTGCTAAGCAACAAGTATATCCAACTACCTGTTTTATGTTTTAGTTGAAATATTGTAATGAAAAGTGTATATATTTTATATTTAATTACATATTTAACGATTTAAGTACAGAAATTGAGATTTTACTTGTGTTTGACATTATTTTTCAGCTTTTGAATACGATAACCATGGAAAATGGATATTATTGGTAAAAGAGGAAATTGTTCAATTTGCCAAAAAGTTGACGGAACGAACTGGTATGGGTTCAGTATCGAGTATGAGACAGACCCATTACTGTTAATTTCAGCTTGACAACACCTTCTCATGCTCCCAATCAGGTTCCTGGTGGTCCTTTGTGGGATGTTGTTACATTCTTGGACCAGCATGGCTCCAAGCTTCTGGACACTTCTTGGCTGGACTGGACAGGCTGAAATTGCAAGCCGCAACTCATTGCAGACATGTTCGATTGGATTGAGGTCAGGGGATCTTGCTGGCCAGTTCATATGCTCAACCTCTCCATTTGTCGGTACTCCCCAACAGCATGGGCAACATGAGGACGGGCATTATCGTCCATCAGAAGGAATCTATCACCCACTGCACCTGCATACAATCTGACGTTGACATCCAGGATCTCATGAATATACCGCTGTCCAGTCAATGTACCATGTTCAAGGACACAGAGCTCTGTAACCTACACATGTCATCATGTCATGTAAATGTAGACAGTACACGAAAACATCATGAAAATCAAGGGGTACATGTTTTCTATGACTGTCACGAAAAGTCTGCCTGTCAAGAGAGCTAATGTAAACACTTGGGACCATCTCAATACATTCCTCAATCATATCCACCAAAAATATCACAAATATGTCACAAGCAAATTTCACAATGATGTGTCAAATATTTGGTGCTTAGCAAACTTTGAGTAATATAATAATGGCCCTGGGCTTTGCCAGCAGGAATACCACACAAACTGGGAATGAATGGTTTCGTGCGCCAAATGCGCGAAGGGACGGTTTGGGACAAGCCCCATCTCTGTTTTTGGGGATTTTGGGGATTTCTCGTCGACCATCACCATGTCAGGTCGCAGCAGAGGTGGAAAGGTGGAGGGGAAAGCTTTGATGTTCTTATTGATGTTTTTGGTTAGATGTTTTCTTCTCTCAGGTGAAGACCCATGTGGGGGAGGGGGGGTTCTCTAGACAAAGGTGCTACCTCTCCCTGAGGGTTGTTACGGTGTGGAAATATTATTGATATTGGTAACAGAAAGAAACCTGAGAATTAGCAACAATAACTATGAATTTAACTATTCTGAAATTTAATTAAAAAAAATTAATATAAAAAAAAAATGATACAAAGATCATTTACACTAATTGGTTTACAGAAAATAAAAACAGTGGTTCTTATCAATTATAGAATTAGTCCAAAGTACAGTTTGACAGAATCCAGTAATCCAGTGGTGAAGAATCTTGTGAAGAAAGTTACCAGCTGGTACTATTAAATCCAAGAATGTCTCTTCAGAAACAGTATCCCGTCGATTTGTAATAAAATTTTCACTTAGAAATTTCAGCAGTCTCCAATAAAATATAATAAATTGCTCCGCAAAATTCAAATGGAGTAAAAATCCAAGAAGTATTGGTGCCACAGGTAATTTCCAAATAATCCAGTAGAATCCTGGCTTTTCACGAAATTATATTCTGTTTCACAGAAAGTATAAATTCTCTTTTCCAAGATGAATAGATTCTCTTCAGAATTCTCTTTTGGAATCAATCTTCCAAATTCACAAAGAAGCGCTGCTTCTATAATAAATGCACTGTTCTGAAACAATAATTATCTCCAATGGAAACAACTGCTGTGTTTTAACTGAAGTGAGTCTTTCTGAAATGGCTTTCTAAAAATGAGTTTTTGAATTCTGTTGACAAACCTTTATATAGTAACCAGATAGAATGTCCTAGAAGATGAAATGTCTACAATGTTCTATCAGTTTCTAGGTGATTCTGTCATAATTCAAGTAAACAAGGTCCTTGATCTACTTATTAGTGTAACAAAGATGCAAACAAAGGTCCAAAGAAAACACAGAGTAGGCTACATGTACTTAAAGGAACCGAATTTACCCCCCCAACTCCCCTTTTCAAATCGACAAAAGTAAAAAAAATTGAAACAAGTGTGCGGAGATGTAAATGGATGTGAACAGATCAACACTTGCACAAGAATAGACCTGGTCTGTGCATGTAAATACTCCGCGCATCAAACCTGAGAACAAAAATTATTAAGCCTACAGTCTTAACTCCATCCGTCTTTTATCTTATGGAAATATAGCCTATGGTATCTTGCATTTGTGGCTGTAAAGTTGACGAGCACTTTTACTCAGAAATCCCTGGTGGCTAAGAGAAGCAGAGTATTTCAAGGTCTATCAATGAATGTCATGAAGGATTCAGAGGATATGTTTGAAATCAAATATAGGCTTAATTTTTTTTTTTAATTCAGAAAATGATTGCCCGATCCCTAGGCAGATTCAATTATTTTTTAAAAATGATTTCCGGAAAAACATGTCTGTAGACTCTTTAATGGAATGAGCTCGGTCCAACGAGAGCTCACGACCTGAGTAAACGAGGTCCTTGATCTACTTAAACAATCAACAGCTATATGTACAATATACATGTATTAGTGTAACAAAGATGTAAACAAAGGTCACTCAGTGCAAATGAGTCAGACCAGTCAGAAAATGCAGAAAAAATATCAAACTTAATATAATTATCCACTAAGGATATATCAATCTTGATATAATATGGGACTATATAACAGGGTGATGGAGTACTATCTTGTGTTTTCCCGCAAGTATAGTCTGCCACTTCATTAGTAGAATTACTTTTGCAGCTGTCATCGGCAGGTATAATCTACCTCAGTCTGGTCTCGTGGAGGAAGATCAGGTATAGATTCGACGGATAGATAATCGTCAACCAGCTCTTACATGTACAGAAAACCAACAGATTTGTCAGGGTGACAAAAAGAAGACCCGAACTTCCATGGTTTAGGGGCAGGCCTGCATTATATCCTATTTGGTGGGGACAAAAGTGCGCCCTTGGGACATTTACAAAAAAGTGCTATTAGCAGGACACAGGACCAACGCTCGCCTCCCTAGGAGTGGTCGACCACCTCTGGGGATGGAGTGAAGGATGATAGAAAGTCCATAATGGTTATAATGGTTTCATAACCGATATTGGGGGGAAAAACTCTTGTCTGCCTTTCAGGTGATGTGCTGTATGTAGAGTCCAATCTTCAGGTAAGTATAGTCTGCCACTTATTGTTTGTCGTTCATTGGAGACGTCACAGGCAAGTATAGTCTGCCTCAGACTCAGACACTTCTGTTTGTCTGTTGGTGCGTTCAGTGGCATTGGTATCGATCATGGTGGTGGCAGTGTTTGTGCATTGCAGATGTGGATTGTCATTCGGTGGTCTTAGTACAGTTGGTGTGTTTTCTGAGATTAGAAAAGCAGAAGTGAAACATAACCCCCACCTCCTCCCCATGACAATCCCTGTTGGATGAATCATGGTTTTACAGGAGGACCCTCCCTCCCCCTTAATCCTGAAGGTAGCCTCCTCCCTGATCCTAGCCACCCACGTAAGAATGGTAAGATGTATCGCTACATGTTCCCATTATCGGGCGGGTCACTCTTAATTGCATAATGTGATCGGTGGAGGCAGTCAACTTCCTATTTCTAGCCACACCATAAGGTGTTACCTGTCTCTTTGATTCCGTAGTGGGTCAGTCGCTTTTTAGGGGTTTGTTATGCCCCTAAAACCGGAAAAAAATTTTGGGGGTACATGTATATAGTCGAGGTCTTAGTCCGTCTGTACTTTCGTACGTCCTTCTGTCCGTATGAACATTTTGTATTATAACTCGAGTATCAGTTGTCGGATTTAAATGTTCTTTGGTTTGGTGATAGGGCAGCTTGGGGGAACGGATGCCCTCATACCTAGTGTTTCGTCCATTCATGTTTGGTAGAGTTATGGCCCCTGTTTGTTTTTGGCCTCTTTCTGACTAAGGTTAAATTGTACCATAGCCTATAGGGTTGTTTGGATGAACCAATTCTCTTCAAACATTCAGAAGTTCCTCCATCCATCCATCCATCCGTCCGTACATACAAAAATTTTGTATTATTACTCGAGCATCAGTTGTCAGATTTTAATGTTCTTTGGTATGGTGATAAGGCAGCTTGGGGGAATGGATGTCCTTGTACCTAATGTTTCGTCCATTCATGTTTGGTTGAGTTATGACCCCTGTTTGTTTTTGGCCTCTGTTTCTAACTAAGGTAAATTGTACCATAGCCAATAGGGTTGTTTGGATGAACCAATTCGCTTCAAACATTCAGAAGTTATTTATTTACATGCAAGTCCGACTTTGCTACCTTCGGGGGCATCAGCACACACGTCAGCGTTGCTGTTGTTGAATCTATCTTGGGGTTGAGGGGCGAATGCTGATCTGGTTTGGGGTCACCCATGAGCCTGCAGCGGGTGTTTGTTGTAGGCAGTCTAGTTCCTATTTCTAGTCACGTCATATGGCATATCTCTACCTGTTACCATGATCAGTTTTTGCTTGTTAACCTGAGATTGCCTGAACACGATAGGCAGAGGCAGCTGCTATGTAACTGGTCGGGTCGAGAGCCAGCCAAGAGTGGATAGGCGGGATGGAATGAATCTAGATGGGTTCATGGTCACTTCACTCGGCTGGTCCGGGCCCCCTCCAGACCTGTGCGTTAGTAAATTAAAATGATTCTTATTTCGAGTATTTAGGTCTTTGACGGCTGGCGCAGATCTCATTTAATTCATGTATTAGTTCGCAATCTTTGCAATCTTTGAGGAACTCACGATTTTTGTCACCTAGGGTGAGTAGACAGTCTTTAATGGTCTTGATATTTGCTCTTTCCAGGCATGCAGATTTCACTGAAATGTTAGTTCTGTTTCCGTGGGGGTTCCGTCAGGGCAAAATCACGGAAACGAAAAAACAACTTGTTCCCACAAATTCTTTAACCTTACGGTTTTCATCAAGGGGCATTTAAAACACACTAAACATTTTCTGCCAATAACAACAATATTGTGGTTGTTTTGACAATTCCAATGTGGGCATCCAGTTTGTTGAGCATGCATGTTTCCAACAGATTCTGCTTCATATTTATTATAATCGAATGCACCCAATTTCAGCGTGTTTGACAACAAAACTACGTGAAGCCAAACACATGAAACTGTAACATTGAAAACAATAACATAACTTTCTATCACTGAAACTGACGATGAGGAGAAAATATCTTTGCTAAAATGCAAGATACACGTGTATGTTCTTCCAATTTTACAATGCTCTGTGCAAAACCAAGGAGAAAGGTGTGTTCACCTTTCTCCTTGGTTTTGCACAGAGCATTACAGACATTTTGTCCCAGTCAATTCAATACAATACAGTAACCTTCCTGAATGGGAGGTATTACACTGAACGATTCGCCAATCCCAAATCAGAACACAGGAAGAATTTTTGTTTAATTATTTTTTTACTTGTTCAATTTTAAAGGAAAAACTGAAATAAGTATTTCATTGCCCTACAGTTACGACTGTATTTTCTTTGTTATCTTTTTCACTTGCTTGTATAAACTCATCTGAAGCAGTGTCATCATTACATCAGTTCAGTAGTCGCTATTAATTTAAATTGAGTTTTCAAATTCAATGGCACAAAATATACAAATGAAAAGAAAATATGTTTAATTTTTAGCTTAACTTGACAAAGTCAAGGTAAGCTATTGCCATCACGCATGCAGAAGTCTGTGAGTCTGTTCACATTTTCCTTTCGCACAGGCTACACCCCGTAGTTTTTGTCTGATCGCCACGAAATTTCATATGCAGGTTTGGGGTCATGTCTAGATGAGAACGTCCTCTTTTGGTCGCGGTCTGTATGGTTGCCCGAGCCCAAAACCCGAAAACCATTAGCACAGTGTACCCAAAAACCATTAGCACAATGTATTTTTAGCTTAACTTGACATAGTCAAGATAAGCTATTGCCATCACACGTGCGGAAGTCTGTTAGTCTCTGAGTCTGTGACGTCTGTTCACATTTTCCTTTAGCACGGGCTACACCCCGCAGTTCTTGTCTGATCATCACGAAATTTCATATGCAGGTTTGGGATCATGTCTAGATGAGAACGTTGCCTTTTGGTCGCTATCGGGCAACCGGTATGGCTGCCCGAGCCCAAAACCATTAGCACAGTCTACAGGTCGTATTTATGAAGGGATTTCATTGTAACTTGGTAGGATGCCTCTGTATAATGCCTAGATTAGAACGTCCCCTTTTGGGCATGATCTACCAACCGTGATGGCTGCCCAAGCCTGAAACCCAAAAACTTTTAGCACAGTCGGCAGGTCATGTTTAATGTGGAGGGATTTCATTGTAACTTGGTAGGATGACTCCTTATGATGTCTAGATGAGAATTTCCCCATTTGCGCATGATCTGCCAACCGTGACGACTGCCCGAGCCCAAAACCCGAAAACCTTTAGCACAGTCTACAGGTCATATTTATTGAGGAATTTCATTGTAACTTGGTGGGTTGACTTCATACAATATCTAGATGAGAAAGTCCTCTTTTGCACGTGATTGGGCAACTGTGACGACTTCAGGGGCCCAAAGCCCAAAAACCTTTAGGACAGTCTAGAGGTCATATTTATGATGGGATTTCATTGTAATTTGGTAGGATGACTCCAAATAATGTCTAGATGAGAACGTCCCATTTTGATCGCGATCATGCAGCCTTGATGGGTGCCCGAGCCCAAAAGCCTTTAGCACAGGCAAAAGGTTATATTTATGGAAGGATTTCATTGTAACCTGTTAGGTTGACTCCATATAATGCCTAGATGATGACATCCCCTTTTGGTCATGATTGGTCAGTTGTGATGGCTACAAGTGCCCGAAGCCCGAAAACCTTGAGCACAGTCTACAGGTCATATTTATGAAGGGATTCCATTGTAACTTCGCAGGATCACTCCAGATGATACCCAGATGAGATTGTCCTCTATGGTTGCGATCATTCAGCCATGATGGCTGCCCGAGCCCGAAGCCCGAAAACCTTTAGCACAGTCTACAGGTCATATTTATTAAGGGATTTCATTGTAACTTGGTAGGTTGACTTCATATAATGTCTAGATGAGAACGTCCCCTTTGGATGCAATTGGGAAACTGACGGCTAAAGGGGCCCGAAGCCTGAAAACCTTTAGCACAGTCTACAGGCCATATTTATGAAGGGATTTTAATGTATCTTGATAGGATGACTCGTTTTGGAATAATTTCACTGTAACTTGGTAACTTTTGTTGATATACGTTAACTGTGAGGGCCACATACATTAACTGTGAGGTCATATTAACCCACCCCTCAGCTCTTTAGTACAGTGTTCACCTCATATTATTTTTATCATAAACATAGCATACAGGGAACAGAAATTAACATATTCCCAATTATCACAATTCTTGTCTTATTTCATAATCCTTTGATAAACATTGAACATTATCCTTTTCATCAAACACAACACACAAGTTAAGCTACAGTGTCATTGACACTTTCATTATTAAAAACATAGCATACAGGGAACAGAAATTAACATATTCCCGATTATCACAATTCTTGTCTTATTTCATAATCATTTCATAAACATTGAACATTATCCTTTTCATCGAACACAACACACAGACAAGTTAAGCTACAGTGTCATTGACGCTTTCATTTAATTTTTTTTACCATGAAATGTATTCACCCTGTCATCTATAACAATCCACTTCATATTCTAGGTCCTTCTTAAAAGATGTGTAGGTCCTAAATTGGAAGTCAGGATAAGAAAATGGGTTCAGAATGAATAAGAAATAAAAATAGGTTCCCTGATAGCTCTTATTGGAACCCAGACATCAAATACACGGAACCTGTTTTAAAGTTCCGGGAATTTCTGAAATCTGCATGCCTGCTTTCATGAAGGAGTTTGGAGTGACACGAAGCACATGATTTTGGACTCTTTGGAGTTTGAGCAAGTTGGTTGTATTAGTGTTGTTAAGAACACTTTGTATAGTTTTAGCAGAACTGTTTCGGTGGTGCCCCAGGAGGTGTCACATAGCACTTTTAGTAGATTAATTTTAGTTCTTTAGCGGCAATGTTTTTAGTATGTTTATTGAAGTTTAGTCTTTGGTCTAGAGTAATGCCAAGGAATTTCACCTCGGTTCTTACTGGGAGGACATTGCCCTGTAACTGCAAAAGGTCAAAGGTCATGGTTTTTAACACTTCTTGTGAAATTAATACGTTGAGTTTTATTAATATTAAGTTTTATTCTCCATTTACTGGCATTTAGCACACCAGCGCTTTAGGTCTTAGAGTGAGCTCTGGAGAGGTTTTTTGATGTGGGATGTTCGAGTCTCCAAGTCCCAAAGCCCTTTATCATTGGTGAATTGAGAGATTTGGACCCTATTCATGATTTTGAGGCCGTTGACGAAGATGATGAAAAGAAGGGAGTGGAGGGCAGACCCTTGGAGTGTGTTGGCCTCAAGGGGATTTAACAAGAGGTTTCCTTATTTACGCGAATCTTGATTGTCCTATCATTAAGAAAGGAGGAGCCGCATTGTGTCCTTGAGCAAGACTCTTGATCCCAAGTTCCCATGTTGAAGAGTCTGACAGTTGCTCGTCGTTGCTCGGTGGTTCTGTTTGGGTATTCCAGCTACATTGTACCTCCACCCGTAAAAATGTCCGACACAAGGTGACCCTGGCTATCGAATGTGTCATTAACTCCAATAAATAAATAAATACATGTAAATAAACAAGGAGGAGAGGAGTCTCAGTAGTTTCATGGGGAGGGTGAGTTTGAACAGTTTGTAGCGAACTCTATTGTGCCATTTGGAATCCAATGCCTTTTCAATATCAAATAGGATTGCAGAGCCTATTTCAGCTATTTGTTGATTGAAGATGACCGTTTTCATTAGTTCTACTAGGCGATGAATGTGTTCCATGCCTTCTTTACGGTTCCTGTAGGCTCTTTGCCATTTGGTAAAGAAATTAGTAGTGTCTTCTAGGTGCTCCCTCAGCTGATTGGTAAGAATTCTTTCGAATATCTTACCAATGCAGTTGAGGAGGTTTATAGGGTGATAGTTACTGAGATCTTTGTAAGGTTTGGGTATCATGACACAGATGATTTCCAGCATTTGGGAAAGTAGCCATGTGTGAGACATACATTGTCAAGGGTTTGAAGTCTAGAAATGAATGAGTTTGGGCTCTTCTTAAGAATTTTATAGCTAATTTCGTCTTTCGCAGGTGAGGAAGAGTTTTCTACATTTTCTTATGATATTGGTGATTTCTTCATTTTGTGATGGGGGCAACGAGATGGTCATCGGGTTCATTGTTGAAATTAGGGACTCGGTAAACTTGTGTGTTGTCATTAGTGAAGTTACCGATCAACAGCAATTGTGAAGTGGGAAATGAATCAAGCAGAAAGCTGATGTTTATGTAAGCTGTCTCCACATCTGGAATAAAACGGAGTGCAGACAACCAATAAATGAACGCTCAGGCTGTTATTTATTCCTTTCTGGCCGTTAATAAACTGTAATGTCACCCAACTTCAATGTTATTATGCCCCGAGTCCCAAAGGAGGATGTTGGGGTATCTAGTCAATCCGTCTATCATCCATGCATCTGTCTGTCCAGGCTTAGCAGAGGTACATTGTGGGGTTTACAATTTAGGGTCAGTGGTATTTATTTATTTATTGATGTTTAAGGTCACATATTTATGCACAATGGCTAATCATGACCCTGACAGTTTTATGGGTGGAGGAAGCCGGAGTACCCGGAGAGAACCACCGAGCAACGACGAGCAGCTGCCAGCTCCCCAACATCGTAACTCTGCACTGCGGCACAGGCAGGGTTAGATTGGTTGAAGACATGCATACCATCGGCGTGCAGTACGCCTTAGTACACAGCGTCATCGTGCCCCCACGCGGGCAATGGAGATGAAGTGTATTGCCCAAGGACACAACGCGGTTGCCGCAGGTAGGATTCGAACCGAGGACCTCTCGGCTTGCAGCCTGCACCTCTACCTACAGAGCCACCGTGCTCCCAGGGTCAGTGGTAGTTGTAGGGTTGGGTTAGTACAGTAGCCACTTGTGGGGTTATTTTTTGCACTGTGGGGTTAATTTTTAGCTCAAATTTGGTGAAGCCAAATTTGAACTTTTGTCATGGCCCGTCGTCCGTACGTCAACAATTGGATACGGCTCGGGCTAGAGGCCGTATTTATGACCCGATCTTTACGAAACTTCTTGGGTACCTTTGTTATGACTATGGGACGAGAACGAGTGTTTTTGGGTGTGGTCCGAAATTCAAGATGGCTGCCAGCCGCCATTTTGTACCGGCGATGCAGAAATCTGTTTTTTGTACAGAACTTCCATATGAAAGCTCTGATTGGAATAATTTTTTGTATGAATGTTTAGTACCATGAGATACATTACATATCATACGGGTTTTTTTCTTGTGTTTAAATTATGCAAATTAGACTAACTTTGATTTATTTAGTGTTACTTTCAGCACTGTCAGTGCAAATGCCAATACGGCTCGGTCTAGAGGCCGCATTTATAAACCGATCTTTATGAAACTTCTTGGGTACCTTTGGTATCGCCGTGGGACGAGAACGAGTGTTTTTGGGTGGGGTCCAAAATTCAAGATGGCCGATGGCAGCCATTTTGTACAAAATTAGGTGCAATCAGATTTTTGCACAGAACTTCCATATGAAAGCGCTGATTTGAAAATTTTTGTGTGTGAATGTTTAGTACCATGGGATACATCACATATAATACAGGTTTTTTTCTCGTGTAGAAATTATGCAAATTAGATGAACTTTGATTTTTTCAGTGCTACTTACACACAGTAAGTACACCTGTCAATACGGCTCGGGCTAGAGGCTGTATTTATCAACCGATCTTCACGAAACTTCTTGGATACCTCTGTTATCACCTTGGGACGAGAACGAGTGTTTCTGAGTTGCGGTCCAAAATTCAAGATGGCTGCCAGTGGCCATTTTGTACCGAAATTAGGTCTATTCAGTTTTTTGTACACAACTTCTATACGGTTCAGGCTAGAGGCCGTATTTATGAACCGATCTTTACGAAACTTCTTGGGTACCTTTGTTATCACCGTGGGATGTGAACGAGTGTTTTTGGGTGTGACCCGAAATTCAAGATGGCCACCAGCAGCCATTTTGTACCCAAATTAGTGCAATCAGTCTTTTGTACAGAACTTCTGTATGAAAGTTCTGATTTGAATAAATTTTTGTATGAATGTTTAGTAAAATGAAATACATCACATACAATACGGGTTTTTTTCTCGTGCAGAAATTATGCAAATTAGATGAATTTTGATTTATTTAGTGCTACTTATACACTGTAAGTGCACATGTCAATACGACTCGGTCTATAAGCTGTATTTATCAACCGATCTTCACGAAACTTCTTGGGTACCTTTGTTATCACCATGGGACAAGAACGAGTGTTTCTGAGTGCGGTCCAAGATTCAAGATGGCTGCCAGTGGCCATTTCGTACTGAAATTAGGTCCAATCAGTTTTTTGTCACAACTTCTATACAGCTCGTATTTATGAACTGATCTTCACGAAACTTCTTGGGTACCTTTGTTTTCACCCTGGGACAGGAATGAGTGTGTTTTGGGGTGCCTTTGTTATCACTGTGCTATGAGAACAAATATTTTGGGGTTCAGTCAGACCCACTCTGGGACTCAAAGATTTCTTTTCTAGTTTAGCATCTGACTGTCACCCACCTTTACAATACTTTACCTATACATTTGTTACAGGCTACGGTCAGTATTTATGTACAGACTGTTGCAATACTTTATATGTACCTTTGTTATCAGGTCATTACCTAGATGTTTGTCATTGCTGTGTCACATACTTTACATGTACATGTCTTGACAAGTTGAGCTACAGTGTCATTGACACTTTGATTTGACATTGTGGGGTTAAAGTTTAACATGGAAAAAAAACCCCACAAGTAAGAATGTGCAAGAACGTCCATCTGTCTGTCCATACAAATGTTTTGCATTGTAATTTCGAAGCCCTTAGTTAGATTTGCATCTACTTTGGTATGCTGATAGACTCGCATGGTGTAATGGATATGCAAAAGGAATAGGTTTCATCTAATAATTTTTCCCAGAGTTATGGCCCTTTTTGACTTAGACAATTTTTCTCAACCCCTGTATTGTATTCACTGTTGGATTTGAAAACCACTTATTTGATCAAAACAAAATTTTTGAGGTTACTTGTGGATGACAAATCAATGCTTCCTTTCGATTTTGGTCTGGCTAGCCAATTCAATATGGCAGCCATGGCATTATGACACCTTTGGGGCATTTACTATGCTTTGCATTGTTCTTGTTGTTATAGTCATGTCAACGACAATTTGTATCACCTGATACCGGTAACAAAAATTATATTTGCAAGTAACACCTCGGTGTTATCTAAGTTATGAACTAACAGAAAATCCTGTGCTTCTTCATGAATATTATTTTGTTTCCACCTATTGGAAATTGCTTCATGTACATTTCAACACTCGATAAAAAATATTTGTAAGAAACACAGTCCCACATAGTATGGAATTACTTCACTTTTTAATGACACTTTTCAGAGCCCGGACATTTTTTGGGGGTATATTTGTAAATAATACTAAATATATCCAAAAAAAATGAGCAATTGGTCTGAGTAGTGTTTTGCAATCACAACACACAACCAATACACTGATTCTGGTTCAGTGAAACAGTTACATAAAAATATGAATAACAATTAACAGAGTATGAAAGTCTGCCGCAGCTTACTGGCAAATCAATCTACGGGTTATGTTGCCTTGTGCAGGCTTATGTATACACTTGAAACTGACTACAATTGACAGGCTTTGAATGGTGGTCTCGAAGTGACTAACCAGCCTTTCCGTCTACACGCTTGTCCAGTCAACACAGTATGGCAAGGTCAGGTTATCTCATTTAAAAGTAGGTTGATTTCCTGATACTGTGCACATCTTGAGGAGGGTTGCTTGAATTTACATCACATTACCCATGCCTCCAAGATCATGCATTCTGACATGATTCACTATAAACATATCACAAAATAATTCTTCAATGACAAAGCTTTAATGTACAAAATTACAACCTCTACACAATCAAGTGATTTCCAAAATTCTTCCCTTTTTAACTAACCTGACTAAAAGTCAGGATGAGCTATTCTGATCACTTTTTGTCTGTCGTCTGTCGTGAAGTTGGTGTTTGGGTCTTTTTCTCCCAAACCACTGGCCACATCTTAATGAAATTTCACATGAGTAGGGGTTATATACTTGTAAGGGCATTTGGGTTTTTCTTGAAATTGGGTTTCTGCTCATATTGAGAAGAGGGTGGAGCCAAAATGCCTCAATTTTTTAGCTCACCTGGCCTAAAAGGCCATGTGAGCTTTTCTCATCACTTGGCGTCCGTCATCGTCCGTAAACTTGTCACATTTTCATCTTCTGTGTAACCACGCTGAGTCGATGTGAACGAAACTTTGCAGGAATGGTCTATAGGAGGTCCTCTACAAACGAACCTCATTAGCTTAACTTGACATAGTCAAGATAAGCTATTGCCATCACGCGTGCGGAAGTCTGTTAGTCTGTGAGTCTGTTAGTCTGTGAGTCTGTGAGTCTGTTAGTCTGTGAGTCTGTGAGTCTGTGACGTCTGTTCACATTTTCCTTTAGCACGGGCTACACCCTGCAGTTCTTGTCTGATCGTCACAAAATTTCATATGCAGGTTTAGGGTCATGTCTAGATGAGAACGTCCCCTTTTGGTCGCGATCGGGCAACCAGTATAGCTGCCCGAGCCCAAAACCCAAAAACCATTAGCACAGTTTACAGGTTGTATTTATGAAGGGATTTCATTGTAACGTGGTAGGATGCCTCTGTATAATGTCTAGATGAGAACGTCCCCTTTTGGGCATGATCTCTCAACCGTGATGGCTGCCCAAGCCCGAAACCCAAAAACTTTTAGCACAGTCTGCAGGTCATGTTTAATGTGGAGGGATTTCATTGTAACTTGGTAGGATGACTCCTTATGATGTCTAGATGAGAATTTCCCCATTTGGGCATGATCTGCCAATCGTGACGACTACCCGAGCCCAAAACCTGAAAACCTTTAGCACAGTCTAGAGGTCATATTTATGAAGGGAATTCATTGTAACTTGGTAGGATGACTCCAAATAATGTCTAGATGAGAACGTCCCATTTTGATCGCGATCATGCAGCCTTGATGGGTGCTCGAGCCCAAAAACCTTTAGCATAGGCAAAAGGTCATATTTATGGAAGGATTTCATTGTAACCTGTTAGGTTGATTTCATGTAATGCCTAGATGATGACATCCCCTTTTGGTCGTGATTGGTCAGTTGTGATGGCTACTAGTGCCCAAAGCCCGAAAACCTTGAGCAACTTGAGCACAGTCTACAGGTCATATTTATGAAGGGATTTCATTGTAACTTCGCAGGATCACTCCAGATGATGCCCAGATGAGATTGTCCCCTTTGGTTGCGATCATTCAACTATGATGGCTGCCCAAGCCCGAAGCCCGAAAACCTTAAGCACAGTCTACAGGTCATATTTATGAAGGGATTTCGTTGTAACTTGGTAGGTTGACTTCATATAATGTCTAGATGAGAATGTCCCCTTTTGGACATGATTGGGCAACTTTGACGGCTAAAGGTGCCCGAAGCCCGAAAACCTTTTGCACTGTCTACAGGTCATATTTATGAAGGGATTTCATTGTAACTTGGTAGGATGACTCCAAATAATGTCTAGATGAGAACGTCCCATTTTGGCCGTGATCATTCAGCCTTGATGGGTGCCCGAGCCCAAAAACCTTTAGCATAGGCAAAAGGTTATATTTATAGAAGGATTTCATTGTAACCTGTTAGGTTGACTCCATATAATGCCTAGATGATGACATCCCCTTTTGGTCATGATTAGTCAACTGTGATGGCTGCAGGTGCCCAAAGCCCGAAAACCTTGAGCACAGTCTCCAGGTCATATTTATGAAGGGATTTCATTGTAACTTCTTAGGATCATTCCAGATGATGCCCAGATGAGATTGTCCCCTTTGGTTGTGATCATTCAACCATGATGGCTGCCCGAGCCCGAAGCCTGAAAACCTTGAGCACAGTCTACAGGTCATATTTATGAAGGGATTTCATTGTAACTTGGTAGGTTAACTTCATATAATGTCTAGACGAGAACGTCCCCTTTTGGACATGATTGGGCTACTGTGACGGCTAAAGGTGCCTGAAGCCCGAAAACCTTTAGCACAGTCTTCAGGTCATATTTATGAGAGGATTTCATTGTAACTTGGTAGGATGACTCCAAATAATGTCTAGATGAGAACATCCCATTTTGATCGCGATCATTCAGCCTTGATGGGTGCCCGAGCCCAAAAACCTTTAGTATAGGTAAAAGGTCATATTTATGGAAGGATTTCATTGTAACCTATTAGGTTGACTCCATATAATGCCTAGATGATGACATCCCCTTTTGGTCGTGATTGGTCAGCTGTGATGGCTACAAGTGCCCGAAGCCCAAAAACCTTGAGCACAGCCTACAGGTCATATTTATGAAGGGATTTCATTGTAACTTCGTAGGATCACTCCAGATGATGCCCATATGAGATTGTCCCCTTTGGTTGCGATCATTCAACCATGATGGCTGCCCGAGCCCGAAGCCCGAAAACCTTAAGCACAGTCTACAGGTCATATTTATGAAGGAATTTCATTGTAACTTGGTAGGTTGACTTCATATAATGTCTAGATGAGAACGTCCCCTTTTGGACATGATTGGGCAACTTTGACGGCTAAAGGTGCCCGAAGCCCGAAAACCTTTTGCACTGTCTACAGGTCATATTTATGAAGGGATTTCATTGTAACTTGGTAGGATGACTCCAAATAATGTCTAGATGAGAACGTCCCATTTTGGCCGTGATCATTCAGCCTTGATGGGTGCCCGAGCCCAAAAACCATTAGCATAGGCAAAAGGTTATATGTATAGAAGGATTTCATTGTAACCTGTAAGGTTGACTCCATATAATGCCTAGATGATGACCTCCCCTTTTGGTCGTGATCAGTCAGCTGTGATGGCTACAGGTGCCCGAAGCCCGAAAACCTTGAGTACAGTCTACAGATCATATTTATGAAGGGATTTCATTGTAACTTCGCAGGATCACTCCAGATGATGCGCAGATGAGATTGTCCCCTTTGGTTGCGATCATTCAACCATGATGGCTGCCCGAGCCCGAAGCCCGAAAACCTTTAGCACAGTCTACAGGTCATATTTATGAAGGGATTTCATTGTAACTTGGTAGGTTGACTTCATATAATGTCTAGATGAGAACGTCCTCTTTCGGACACGATTGGGCAATTGTGATGGCTTCAGGGGCCCAAAGCCCGAAAACCTTTAGAACAGTCTACAGGTCATAATTATGAAGGGATTTCATTGTAGCTTGGTAGGATGACTCCAAATAGTGTCCAGATGAGAATGTCCCCTTTTGGTTGCGATCATTCAACCATGATGGCTGCCAGAGCCCAAAGCCCAAAAACCTTTAGCACAGTCTACAGGTCATATTTATTAAGGGATTTCATTGTAACTTGGTAGATTGACTTCATATAATGTCTAGATGAGAACGTTCCCTTTGGATGCAATTGGGAAACTGACGGCTACAGGGGCCCGAAGCCCGAAAATCTTTAGCACAGTCTACAGGCCATATTTATGATGGGATTTTAATGTAACTTGATAGGTTGACTCATTTTGGAATAATTTCACTGTAACTTGGTAACTTTTGTTGATATACGTTAACTGTGAGGGCCACATACATTAACTGTGAGGTCATATTAACCCACCCCTCAGCTGTTTAGTACAGTGTACACCTCATATTATTTTTATCATAAACATAACACACAGGGAACAGAAATGAACATATTCCCAATTATCACAATTCTTGTCTTATTTCATAATCCTTTGATAAACATTGAACATTATCCTTTTCATCAAACACAACACACAAGTTAAGCTACAGTGTCATTGACACTTTCATTTTGTTCCCGTCGGATGAAAAACATGGCTTCCAGAGGCATTCTTTGATTCTGGTTGGTGGATTTTCAAAAAGCTTCTCCTCTGAAACTGTCAGGCCAAATGTTTTGAAACTTCACATAAATGATGACTGGGACCCCCTCTACCAACGATCCTTATTTAATGTTGCTTGGGTCACAAACATGGCCACAATTGCGGCTTATAGTTACTGTAGAAACCCTATAGGAAATCACATTTTCCTCTTCTTCTCTGGAAAAACTGAGGTGACGTGAAAACAAACCTGGCAGGGATAGTCTATGGAGGTCCTCTACAAACGATCCTCATTTTGTTCCCGTGGGTTGAAAAACATGGCCGCCAGAGGCATTCTTTGATTCTGATTGGTAGATTTTCAAAAATCTTCTCTGAAACTGCCAGGCGAAATGTTTTTATACTTCACATAAATGATGACTGGGACCCTCTCTACTAACGACCCTCATTTACTGTTGATCGGGTTGTAAACATGGCCACAATTGCGGCTTATAGTTACTATAGAAACCCTATGGGAAATCACATTTTCTTATTCTTCTCTGAAACTACTGAGCCGTCGTGAGCCAAACTTCGCAGGAATGGTCTATGAGAGGATGGAAACATGTGGCCACCAGAGGCTATATTCTAATGCTTAACCCAATACCTCTCCTGTCTGCATGAAGATCAGTACTGTCAGCAAAATACTGGTTTTTTATGTGTACCCATACTATGTGTGGTACACATAATGCCGGCATCCGGGGTGACCATCCGTCGTTCGTCCATCCTTTGTCCGTCCGTCTGTCTGTCTGTCCATCCATCCGTCTGTCCATCCGGCGTCCGTATCCATTTCTTTGGCATTCGATAACTTGAAAAATATTGCTTGGATTGTCAAGTTACTTTATATTTGTGTTCAGGTTACTGATGTGCCGAGCTGTATAGTTTTTGGTGTAAATCTGATAATTTAATCCTGAGATATTAACCCTTTATCCTTCAAATTGAAAATTCCTCCAATCCCTTTGGCATTCAATAACTTGAAAAATACTGCTTGGTTTGTCAAGTTACTATATATTTGTGTTCAGGTTACTGATGTGCCGAGCTGTATAGTTTTTGGTGTAAATCTGATGATTTGATCCCGAGATATTAACCCTTTATCCTTCAAATTGAAAATACCTCCAATCCCTTTGGCATTTGATAACTTGAAAAATATTACTTGGATTGTCAAGTTACTTTATATTTGTGCTCAGGTTACTGATGTGCCAAGCTGTATATTTTTGGGTGTAAATCTGTTATTTTGATCCTGAGATATTAACCCTTCATCCTTCAAATTGAAAATTCCTCCAATCCCTTTGGCATTCAATAACTTGAAAAATATTGCTTGGATTGTCAAGTTACTTTATATTTGTGTTCAGGTTACTGATGTGCCGAGCTGTATAGTTTTTGGTGTAAATCTGATAATTTAGTCCTGAGATATTAACCCTTTATCCATCAAATTGAAAATTCCTCCAATCCCTTTGGCATTTGATAACTTGAAAAATATTGCTTGGATTGTCAAGTTACTTTATAATTGTGTTCGGGTTACTGATGTGCTGAGCTGTATAGTTTTTGGTGTTAATCTGATAATTTGATCAGGAGATATTAACCCTTTATCCTTCAAATTGAAAATTCCTCCAATCCCTCTGGCATGAGATAACTCAAAAAATATCAATCTGATTGTCATGTTACTTTATATATTTATTCAGGTTACTGATGTGCGGTGCTGTATAGTTTTTTATGTAAATCTGATAATTTGATCTGGAGATATTAACCCTTTATCCATCAAATTAGGCACTCCTCCAATCCATTTCTATATGTACCCATACCTTGTATGGTGTACATAATGTCGGCATTCGTGGTGGCCCACCATCATACAGCTTTCTACTAGTTGCACAAATGGGTACACATCTGACGATTTCATCGGCCTATTTTTGGAGAATCTGGTAAGGGTTGGTTCCAGTTTTCTCCACTGAGAACTGGGAAAACCCCCCAAAATATTGTGTATACAGTACAAGTCAAAATAAGCTGTAGCATAACTGCAATAAACTAAATAAAACTCCTGCTCCTGCCCTGACAAGATCAGAATCTGACATTTTCTGGAAAGCTATCAGTGAGAGCTTTCCGGAAAATGATGTCAGCTTCAGGTCTTATCAGTGTAGGAAGAGAAAAAGATACATAGTTTATAGGATTATCCTACAACTTATTTTGACTTAACTGTAAACCATTGCAACTGTACATGGATGCTGATATATGCTCATTAGTCTCATGTTACTTATCAGAAAATCTTGATTGTTAACAGGTGGTTTGGAAAACCAGGAGAAGTCTTTGAATACATTCTCTTCCTATCATGTCAGCTTACGTAGATGACAGTTATTGTATATCTTTTATATCTTTTAAGATTTGACACAAATTGGAGTAACGTGTTTCCTGTAACCTATCCAAAGCTATATTGAAAAGAGAATACTGTCTGAAAAAAGTTGTAATTTTTCAAAAATATTTAACCTTCTTTTACTGATTTTTTTGTTGAGAACAAAATTCATAAATGTGTGCATTTTCAAGAAAATCTTCTTTGAAACTACAAAGCCAAATGGTTTGAAAACTTAGTGTGACTGATGACTGTAACCCCCTCTACCAATGATCCTCATTTTAATCTTCATTGGGTTGCAATTATGGCTGCAATTGTGGCTTATAGTTACTATAGAAACCCTATAGGAAATCACATTTTCATCATCTTCACAGACAGTACTGAGCCAATGTGAACCAGACTTGGCAGGCATTGTCTATGAGATGTTCTCTACAACTGTTATTCATTTTATTCCTGTTGGGTGAAAAAACGTGGCAGCCAGAAGCATTCTTTGATTCTGATTGGTAAATTTTGAAAACTCTTCTCCTCTGAAACCACAAGGCCAAATGTTTTGAAACTCTGCATGGGTGATAACTGGGACACCCTCCACCAACGTTCCTCATTTTAATGTTGATCGTATTGCAAACATGGCCACAATTGCAGTTTATAGTTGCTAAAGAAAAAACCTATTGGAAATCGCATTTTCATCTTCTCTCTGGAACTATTGAGCTGACGTGAACCAAAACTTGGCAAGAATGGTCTATAGTAGGCCCTCTACAAACGATCCTCTCTTTGTTCCCGTTGGCTGGAAAATATGGCCACCAGAGGCATTCTATGATTCTCTTTGATGGATTCAAATGTTTAGAAACTTCACGTGATTGAAGACTGGGAGACCTTCTACCAATGATCATCATGTAATTTTGATGTAATGTTGCAAACATGGCCACAGTTGCAGCTCAAAGTTACCATGGAAAGCCTATGGGAAATCACATTTTTATATGTAGTTTCAGGTGAGCGATTACAGGCTCTGTAGAGCCTCTAGTTTAAAAAAATCTTCTTCTCATGAACCAGATGTAGCAGAGACCTGATCATAGGGTACTTTTTCGGGACTTTGAAAAAATGCTGAGTCACATTTTTCAACACTGTGGGTTATGGGGAAAACATTTAAGACTCTTCTCCCAAACCTAAACCTAACTGCTCCAAAAGCTTTCAGATTTCACATATAACATCTTTGGAAGATTGTTTCACATGCTTATTGAAATAAAATCCCTGGGTCCATATTTGGGCTCTCTATTGGAGCCCAAATGTTTAAATTAGTGCAGTATGAGGCATATTCTTCAAAAATCTTCTTCTTCAGATCCACCAATAAGAATCATTTGATATTTGGTATGCTGCATCCTTTGTTCAAGCCCAGTTTCTGATACCATATTTGGGCTCCCTGTGGGAGACCGAATTGTAACCTAGTTCAATATGAGGAACATTCTTTAAAAATGTTCTTCACATCCACCAGTAATAATCATTTGATATTTGGTATACTGTATCCTTAGGGAGGTGAGATTCAAATTTGTTAAAGCCAAGTCCCTGGGTTCTTATTTGGGCTCCCTATGGGAGCCCAAAATATAACTTAGTTCAATATGCGGAATATTTTTTTATTTTTTTTTTCAGATCCACTGGTCAGAATGTTTTGGTATTTTGTATATGGTTTTCACAATGGGGCAGATGCAAGTTTGGTCAGATCAGGACCCTCAGTTGATAGATGTCAGTGTCATGTGAGCGTTCTCAGGCCCCTTGGGGCCTCTTCTCTTGTTTTGTATTTTTCTACTCTTTTTAGCTCACCTGACTTTCAGTCAGGAGAGCTATAAGTATAATGATCACTCACCGTCTGTCGTCCGTGAACATGGTGTTTACGTCTTCTCCTCCCAAACCTCTGAACCAATTTAATTGATATTTGAGATAATAGTTATCAAGTTGCCTCGCCCCTTGGTAGGGCCACGCCCCAAAAGTGTGCTTGAATCTTAAAAACTCTTCTCATGAACAAGCAGTAGCAGAGACTTGATATTTGGTGTGCAACTTCCTTTTGAGGTGTAGACTCAGATTTGTTCAAGAGAAGTTTGTGGGGCTATGTTTGGCGTCGTTATGGAAGGGGCAAGAATTTTTGCCCTTCCCAAAATTTCTATTCTCCAAACCGAGAGGCAGATTTGGACCAAATTTGGTATGAGGGCATATTGGGTCAAAGTACTTAATTAATTTATGCCCAAATTTGTTTTCCTGTCACCCCATGGGAACCATAGGAGCTAAAAATAGAAAAAAATTAAAACGCCCATATCTCCAAAACTACACTGCACTGAGAATTCTTATTTGGTGTGAAGCTTCCTTAGGACCAACAGAATGGAGTGGTAAAAAAAAATTGATATCGGTTTTATCATGGGGTACTTTTCTGGGACTTTGAAAAAGTGCTAAGTCAGCATTTTTTAACACTGTGGGTAATGGGAAAAACATTTAAGACTACCTTTCTCCTAAACCACTGCTCCAAAAGCTTTCAGATTTCACATATAACATCTTTGGAAGATTGTTTCATATGTTGATTGAAATCAATTCCCTGGGTCCATATTTGGGCTCTCTATGGAGCCTAAATGTTTACATTAGTGCAGTATGAGGAATATTCTTTAAAAATCTTCTTCTTCAGATCTACCAATAAGAATCTTGATATTTGGTATGCAGCATCCTTAGGGGGGTGAGATTCAAGTTTGTTCAAGCCAAGTCCCTGGGTTCATATTAAGGCTGAAAATTTGGGGTCCCGTTCCGGACTTAGAAATTTTACTCCAAAATCCAGAAATTAGTTTTTTGTTTTTTTTATGCGTTTTGGTCAATTTTAAGACCCAATTTTTAAAAAATTTTTTTACACTGAAAATTTGGGGTCCGAGTGGGACTTAGAAAATTTTGGAGCAAAATCTGGAAATTAGTTTTTTGGTTTTTTATGCGTTTTGGTCAGTTTTAAACAGAAGAAAAAAAATTTTTAGTCTAAAAATATTTTCTTTGGGACGTCGAAAATATCCGAACAAAAATAAAAAAAAATCTGTTTTTTATGCATTTATCTCAATTTTGGGACGTAAAAGTGCTGGAACTGAAAATAGAAGGAAAATCCTGTGTATTGTGTGGGCACAATGGCTTCATCTAATTGGTATATGCTTTTCTTAGGAGGGGCGTATGCAGCTTATTCAAGTCAAGTCCCTGGTTTGATATTTAGAGTACCATGTCAGGTGAGTGCCCTCAGGCCCCCTGGGGCCTCTTGTTTTCCTTCTTTTTTTTGCAAATAAGGATTACATCATGAAAGTTAGCTCAACAATCTCGTGATCAAAGAGTCATTTTACAAGTTCAGTTTGATTTTATTTCAACCTTCTACAACATTTAACACAATGTCTAAAAATAATCTTCCTCCACTAAAACAGTCTGCCAACTGTTCATTTCATATGTCGACGTCTTCTTGACATACCATCTCTGCAGGGTAGTTTGTGCGGAATTGTTCTTTGCAACATTCTGACACTTCATGCAACTTGTCTCTTCATCTATTTGTGTGAAGGCATTTCTCGATTCGGAATCACATCTCCTTCTTTTCAGAGACCCAAACACAATCTCTGGCCATGTTGGCTTTTTAAAAATTCTTCCAAGTGAAGAAGAGTCATCTCTTGGGTTTACTTGGGCAGTTTCTTCATCACTACTGTTTTCGGTACTGCTCTCTATAATCTTATTAATGTCAGATGGTTTCCGTCATTGTAGTAGACAGATCTTCCCCAGAAATGAGAGGGCCAGGGTCTTAATGCATCCATTCCTCACATTCCCTTTCACTCTGTGGAGCATCTTGTTCAAGTTGTTCTGTTGTAGCTTTCTTTGGAGACGGCTTATTTCCTGATATCATTAGTTTTTCAATGAGTCCTAAGTGGCTCCTTTTCTTATGGCGATTGATGTTACTCATCTTCAATGAGGTAAAGTTTCAAACACCTCATCTGTATTCTTTAAAAGTGCAGACTAATATGTGCTTCCTGACAAATTCATCAAATTCTCAGAGCTATTGCTGCACATAGGGCATTTCCTAGACCATTCACTTCTTATAATTTGCCATTATCTGAAAATACAGAAAAATATCATTATTATTCAGCCTCATAATCAGCCATTCAAAATGGCGGTCTTCTGCTTCTGAAGGGCTATTTTTAGTGTTTTATTTGAGTATCATGGAGGGTTTCCCCTTCTAACAATTGCTCCCTTCCCACAGAGGTGTCACTGATTGTTTTGTCACCTTCGGTTATATCAATTGGTACGTCATCCCCCTGGCAATGTCTGATCTATTTTCAGATGCATCCTATCAACATATATGTTTTGTGTCTTCTCATATCCTCAGTCTACTTCATAAAATGATATCAGATATTTTTTTTATTACCTTGAACAGTCCTTGTCAATAACTTCTGATATTTGGAGATTTTCTTGATTCTTGTCATGGGAAGAATACATACACAATATCTCCTGGGGAGAAGAGTTTCCAGTTCAATTTTTAGCCCGACTGTTTACAGTTTGGGGCTATAGTCATGACTTTCATCCGTCCATCCGTCTGTCTGTCCATCTGTTAACACTTAGAGTTTTGGTTAAAGTTTGTGGTTAAAGTTTTTTAGTCACGGTTAAAGTTTTTCTCCTTTTAAATTAATATTAATTACTATTGATTGTATATTCTCATTATGTTTCATGTTATTTTCATTGTGAAATATTTAACCCTTTTTTGTATGGAAATTTAACTTACAACTTCCAGGTTAAAGTTTTTTTTGTTTACAAAGTTACACCTTTAATTCTTCAAACAGTTCAGTGCAATGACCCTGTTTCTCATTTGGGACAATGTCTACTGTCTATTGAACCTTTCTACAGTGATTTTCATTAATGTTGTCATAATTTTAACCCCTTTTAAACATGTTTTTAGACTTAGTTTCTTTGTATTTGAAATTAGGCTTTTCCACATACTTTCTTATATTAATTCTTGCATAGTCAGTACAACTTAATGATTGCATTTACATCAATGATTACATCAATGATTTCTTTTATTGGTTTTAGGAAATATTTAGACCTTTTTTGCCAGTCAATTTTACTTAGTCGTCCCAGCTTAAAGTTTCGGATTAAAATTTTTCTTTTCAAGGTTGTACCTTTCATTTTTCAAACACTGTGTTACAGCGGTATTGATTTTCATTTGGGACAAGGTCTACTGAACCTGTATAAAGTGGTTTCAAATAATATTGGCATTAATTTAACCCTTTTCAAACGGTTTTCAAACTTAGTTTCTCTAAATTTGAAATTAGGCTTTTACCACATACTTTTGTTACTTTTTATCCCCCGCACCACAAGGGAGGGATATAGCATAGAGCTCTGTCCGTTCATCCATCCATCTGTCTGTGAGTCCGTCCATCCGTCTGTCTGAACTTTTTTATGGCATAACTTGAACAATAGTTAACAGATTTCAATTCTTGTCAGTACATGTCTCTACAGCAGCAATGGCTATGTCAAGTTTGATGACCACCAGTATCAAATGAAAGTTGTTGGAAGTTATTGCTCTGCCCCTTCTATCCCCCCCCCCCCCCCCCCCCCCCCAATTAGGCATTTTTTTCTTTGCTTCAAAATGCATTTTGAAGTATTTAGAGTGATTACATGCAGAACTTTTTTTTCAACTCCTTCTCCTCCCCCCCCCCCCCAACCCCCATGCCAGTTAGGTACCTTTTTTCTTTGGTGCAAACAGGTGCAAAATGTATTTTTAAGGATTTCGAGTGACTACACACAGAAAAGATTGACTCCTATACCCCCCCCCCCCCCCCCTCCCCCCCACTCCCCCCAAGGGCCATTTAGGCAATATTTTTTTCTTTGGCCCAACATGCATTTTGAAGAATTTAGAGTGACTACATGCAGAAAAAAATTTGACTCCTATGACCTCACCCCACCTCCTCACCCCTTCAGTTGGGGTGCCAATTAGACATTTTCAGGGCTATAGTTATGACATCTGTCCGTCCATTGTCAGTTCGTCCACCCATCCGTCCGTTTGTTAACATTTAGAGTGTTGGATAAAGTTTGTGGTTAAAGTTGTTTAGTGAAGGTTACAGTTTTTTTTCTTTTTAATTAATATTAATTACTATTGATTGTATCATTCTCATTATGTTTTATGTTATTTTTGGACATATTTAGCCCTTTTTGCAGTCGATTTAACTTAGAACTTCCATGTTAAAGTTTTTGGTTTAAGTTTTTTATTTACAGAGTTGCACCTTTAATTCTTCATCAAGCGTGTTCCATTAATAGGTCATGAGGTATGTTTTGGGGTAGAGAAATGAAAAAATAAAATTTGAATACCAGTTTTTGTATATCACGAGTGCAGATATGGCAGATTCGTTAGGTAATCGGTTACCAAAAAATGGCTCAGACTGTTTTGTGTCTAAGCATTGCCATTGCTGGGACAGTCAGGCTGTATGCGTGACATCACTCTTGTTTATCATGATATCATTTTTGCCTTTTCATTGATTAAGTGGTGTTCACCGTGACTGCTGAGTGTGCTTTTTCCAGTCTGTCCAAAAGTTGCCATACCCATTTATTTTGGGGTACCTGCTTGATGGCAGGTGGCATTTCAAACATGAGGTCCAGTGGGCTTCCTACCTCACAACCCAGCATAAAAAAGTTAGGTTTGAAACCTGTTGCCTCATGGGTAGATGAGCGGTAAGCCATCATCAAGTACTGTAAATGCTCATCTCAATCACTGTGGTTTTCATTAATGTAATTACTGAGCATTGTGTTGTGGCCAGGGTTTGGTTGAACCTTTCCACCATCCCTTTGGACTGGGGGTGGTGAGGAGTGTTATGTGTTTTTCTGATATCCAAGAGTGTGCACATTTCCTGATTTAGCTTACTTCAAATCATCAACCATAATTGTTGCCACTGTTTTCACCTCCATATTTGGCATAGCGAAACTTTCTGTCCATTTTGTGAAGTAGTCTGCTATTACTAGGACATACTTAATACCTCTTTCTGTTTGAAGAAGTAGTGCAAGGATATCAACTAGTGTTCGGAATCGGCAATCGAAACCGGCCGGTTATGGAGCATTGGCTGATTATGACAACCAGCAGTTAAAAACTGGCAGTTTCCGGTTATTCTATAATTAACACTGACTATTAAAAATCCCTTTGATATCTGACCATTTCAATGAAGTTTCCCCATTAAAAAAGTGCGTAGTGCATAACAGAAAATTTAGGGATTTGCAGAGCAGAGATATTACAGAATTTACCAACTGCATTCGGTTGAGATCTCCACCATTTCCCGAAGATTGTGGAGTTCATGTAAACATTAGAGAAACACATCAAGGTAGGTAACACATTGAAAAAAGAACACTAAATAATACATTCTGACAAACGTATAAACCATGCTATAAACCATGCGTCATACGACTTCATGACACACATTAACATTGAAATTATTATTCATTTAGATACCAAGTATGTGTGCTCAGTATATTCCTGGTTAATACAGCCAAGTGTATTATATCCTTACACAAAACCGTATTAACCCTTTACCCAACGTAACGGCCAAAACCGGCCAGCGCTATTCTCAAAAATCGCCAATGAATTTTCATTATTTTTTCATTTTTTGTCTCAAAAACATAGGTTATGACCCCTCGTTGGAACGAGCTCGTCGAGCTCGTTCCAACGAGGGGTCATAACCTATGTTTTTGAGACAAAAAATGAAAAAAATTAGTTATTCAAGAATTTTTTTGCAAGAGTCGTCTGCTTTTCATGTTAGGTAAAGGGTTAACACTATTTACTGGGATAAGATACAATCTTCACAAGAACAATATCGTGTGATTGTATCGTTAATAACGATCTTTTCCCCACACCCCAACCAAAATGCAAATATTATTTTGGCTAATATTGCCCAGCACTTAATATGTATACTCTGAGAACTTAAGTTATGTGGGATTAAGCTTTCGTAATTGATGATTTGTCAACAAAATTCTGTAGTATAACAGGCACCAACAGATTTTCTTCAGTGTCCTACTTCAACCATTGGAATTGGCATAATCGGCAGAGAAATAACTGGTAATCGGTTGATAGCAAGTTTTGATAATCGGTTCATCGCGAATATTAACTGCTATGCACTCCACAGAGTAACCTGTACAGACTATCTTCATTCGAGCACACTTTGTTTTGTTGTCTGTTTTTTTTGCACAATGCTCACATCCAGCCACGTATTGTCAGACATCCCTTTGTGATCTTGGCCAATAGTAACTAGATGCTCTTAGAACGATCTGTGGTGCTCCTCGTGGAACCCGCCACGAATTGCTTTATCGTGAAACTGGTTTCATCTCTTTAAAAGATCGTCGTAGACGACATAAACTTACACTTTTTTACAAAATGAAAAATGGACTTGCCCCGAGTTATTTAAACAGATTGATTCCTCGTACAGTTGCAGAACGATCGTCGTATTCCCTCAGAAACAACGAACAGCTTGATAACTTCTTCTGCAGAACCAATACTCTGTTTGAATTTTTCATACCTGCCACCATTAGACTATGGAACGAGTTTGATCCTAAAGTAAGGGGATATGGGACTGTTCAAATGTTCAAAAAGTTTTTAAAACAAGAAGATTTGGTCGTTCCAAAATCATATCTTGCTGGAACCAGGGAAGGGCAAATTATTCACGCAAAATTACGATTAGGGTGTAGCGATTTAAATGCTCATAAATATGACAGATTCATCTCAGAAAACCCTCATTGCCAGTGCGGTTATGGGTATGAAAGTACGATACATTATGTCTGTGACTGTCCGTTATATACACCACAAAGGAGTGTGCTCTTCCACAACTTGGGGAGTCCAGATGTATCTATCAACACATTGCTATACGGGGATCCCCTATCCTCTGACTTGCAGAATGAAGAAACGTTTTATGCTTTCTAGCAGTACATAATCACAACGCGACGCTTTACATGAGGTACCTTTGGTACACAATGATGGGTGCGGAAAAGGAAACTTGAAAAATGCACGTCACTTGTAGAGGTGGTGCCTTATCAAGGTTTTACGTTCAACGTAAACGGGCGATTCTTCCCGCTATAATTCTTCCCGCTAGATACTCCTGTTTGATCATTCTGGAATATGTATGGTACACCAACATTAAAATGCCCGATATGACTAAATGTTATGACCCATACGTAATTCCGATGTCAAACATCTATCCCCGTGTCCGTATTCCACATATCACCAAGTTGAAATTGTAGTTTTCTATTTTTGGTAAAGGTAAGGCTTGCTTCCTTTGGAAACTTAACCTCTATTATCGTGAAAAGGTAATACCATCGGAAGATTTGAATTTTGAAACAATATAAATTTATTATGAATGTTGTGTATTTACTTTTCTGTCGCACATGCACCTGTTCTTTTTCAATGTGACTTAATATATGTGTATGGTGAGGCGTTTAAATAGGCTATGCCTGTTCGCCAAACCAAGTTTCTTTTCTTTATGGAAATAAAAATATTGTTTAAAAATCAAACAAACTGGTAATCGGTTGATAGCAAGTTTTGATAATCGGTTCATCGCGAATATTAACTACTATGCACTCCACAGAGTAACCTGTACAGACTATCTTCATTCGAGCACACTTTGTTTTGTTGTCTGTTTTTTTTTGCACAATGCTCACATCCAGCCACGTATTGTCAGACATCCCTTTGTGATCTTGGCCAATAGTAAGAAAAACGTATCTTGTCATGTGTTTTTCAAATTCCAAGGTGTCCAACTGTTCATGAGTAATGAGTCTATGACACTGATGCAAAATAATATGCCTATGTTCTCTAGGAATGATGGCTTGGTAGCTGATCGACTTATCTTTGAGGTCTGCCCACTGGCAATATATGATTCCATCCTTCAGGCACAACCTTTCGTGTTGTCCAAAAAGTGCCTTGACAATTACATCTTCTTGTTGGATGCTTTCGGTCTTTGACTGACTGCATTTTTCCAGCCAGTTTTTTACTTTTTGTGAAGACAGATCCAATTCTTGTAATTCTTTGATTGATTTCTGCTCAGCATAAATAGTCATAATTACCTGATTATTTGTTTCTGGCTTTTCTTTCCAGTCAGTTATGAATCCACACTGTCTGCACGGTATGCAGTTGAGGGCATCCGCATTTGTATGTAACCTTCTGGCTCGATGTTTTCTAGTAAAATCAAACATCAACAGGACATCAACAGGTGAATTTGCGGCAATACGGATAGTGTTTAAAATACTTCACAAAGTATACGACAAGCAGTTCCTTCCTAGTGACGCAATATTTCTGTTCAGACTTTGACAGGCTATGGCTAGCATAAGCACACACTCTTTCTGTTCCATCGATTTTTTTGAGGCAAAATGGCTCCAGTGTCTAGAATTTATTCCTTCTTGAAGTCTGGGTGGGGGAGAAGGGGAGCTGAAGAAAGTGCCCCTTTTAGCTTCTCAAATGAAATTTTACAATCCTCTATCCATTGAAATCGTGAATCTTTTTTTGCTAAATCATGAAGAGGTTTGGCTATTTCGTCAAAATTTGATACAAACTTTCTTTAATAGTGTTATAGTCTCCATATTATATTGAGATTGATATATCCTTAGTTGATAATTCTACGAGATTGATATTTTTCTGCATATTCTGGCTGGTTTGACTCATTTGCACAGAGTGACCTTTAAGTGTTCACATCTTTGCTACACATAATCAGTTTTTAAATCATTGTACATATAGCTGTTGATTGTTTAATTGTTAAGTAGTTCAAGGACCTTGTTTACATGAATTAAGAAGGAAGTACCTAGAAACTGATAGAAAACAGAACTTTGGAGAAACTTCATCTTCTAGGACATTCTATCTGGGTACTATATAAAGGTTTATCAACAGAATTCAAAAACTCATTTTTTAGAAAGCCATTTCAGAAAAACTCATATTTTCAGAAAGACTCACTTCAGTTAAAATAGATATTCTATAAAAGGGCAGTTGTTTCCATTGGAGATTATTATTGTTCCAGAACAGTGCACTTATTATAGAAGCAGTGCTTCTTTGCGAATTTGGAAAAGTTATTCCAAAAGAGAATTTTGAAGAGAATTTATTCATCTTGTAAAAGAGAATATATACTTCATTCTGTGAAACAAAATATACTTTTGTGAAAAGCCAGCATTCTACTGGATTATTTGGAAATTACCTGTGGTGCCAATATTTATGGGATTTTTACTCCATATGGATTTTGCTGAGCATTTTATTACATTTTATTGGAGACTGCTGCAATTTTTAAGTGAACAGTTTATTACAAATCTATGGGATACTGTTTCTGAAGACACATTCTTGGATTTAATACTACCAGCTGGAAAATTTCTTCACAAGATTCTTCACCACTGGATTCTGTCAAACTGTATTTTGGACTACTTCAATAATTGATATGTGCAAGCCGAGAGGTCCTCGGTTCGAATCCCACCTGCGGCAACCGCGTTGTGTCCTTGGGCAAGACACTTCATCTCCATTGCCCGCGTGGGGGCACGATGACGCCGTGTACTAAGGCGTACTGCACGTCGATGGTACGCATGTCTTCAACCAATCTAACCCTGCCTGTGCTGCAGTGCGGAGTTACGATGTTGGGGAGCTGGCAGCTGCTCGTCGTTGCTCGGTGGTTCTCTCCAGGTACTCCGGCTTCCTCCACCCGTAAAACTGTCACGGTCATGGTTAGCCATTGTGCATAAATATGTGACCTTAAACATCAATAAATAAATAAATATAAATAATAATTGATATGTTCCACTGTTTTTATTTTCTGTAAACTAATTAGTGTAAAAGATCTTTGTATCATTTTTTTCATATTAATTTTTAGCTCAACTTGACAAAGTCAAGCTGAGCTATTGCCATCACTTCTCGTCCGTCGGCGTACATACGTACGTACGTACGTATGTACGTACGTACGTACGTTAGTACGTTAGTACGTACGTCCACAATTTCCTTTGGCACACCTCACAGGTCGCATTTATGATCAGATTACTTTGAAACTTGGTATGCTTGTTTGGGGTGACCTCTAGATGGGAGCTATCGATTTTCTTCAATTTCTGTCAAAAAATGTTGCCGCGGCCAACGTTCTTAGAACTTAGTTTAGTCAAACCACAATATTTCCCTTTGGCACACCCTACAGGGCACATTTATGATTTGATTGCTTTGAAACCTGGTGTGCTTATTTAGGGTGACCTCTAGATGGGAGCTATCGATTTTCTTCAATTTCCGGCAAAAAATGTTGCCACGGCCAACGTTCGTAGAACTTAGTTTAGTCAGACCTCAATATTTCCCTTTGGCACACCCTACAGGGCACATTTATGATCAGATTGCTTTGAAACCTTGTATGCTTGTTTGGGTAGACCTTTAGATGGGAGCTATCAATTTTCTTCAATTTCTGTCAAAAAATGTTGCCGCGGCCAACGTTCTTAGAACTTAGTTTAGTCAGAAGACTCAATATTTCCCTTTGGCACACCCTACAGGGAACATTTATGATCGGATTGCTTTGAAACCTGGCATGCTTGTTTGGGGTGACCTCTAGATGGGAGCTATCGATTTTCTTCAATTTCCGTCAAAAAATGTTGCCGCGGCCAACGTTCTTAGAACTTAGTTTAGTCAAACCACCATATTTCCCTTTGGCACACCCTACAGGGCACATTTATGATTTGATTGCTTTGAAATGTGGTATGCTTATTTAGGGTGACCTCTAGATGGGAGCTATCGATTTCCTTCAATATCCGGCAATAAATGTTGCCGCGGCCAACGTTCGTAGAACTTAGTTTAGTCAGACCTCAATATTTCCCTTTGGCACACCCTACAGGGCCCATTTATGATCAGATTGCTTTGAAACCTGGTATGCTTGTTTGGGGATACCTCTAGATGGGAGCTATCGATTTTCTTCAATTTCCGTCAAAAAATGTTGCCGCGGCCAACATTCTTAGAACTCAGTTTAGTCAGAAGACTCAATATTTCCCATTGGCACACCCTACAGGGTACATTTATGATCGGATTGCTTTGAAACCTGGCATGCTTGTTTGGGGTGACCTCCAGATGGGAGCTATGGATTTTCGTCAATTTCTGTCAAAAAATGTTGCCGCGGCCAACGTTTTTAGAACTCAGTTTAGTCAGACCACAATATTTTCCTTTGGCACACCCTACAGGGCACATTTATGATTTGATTGCTTTGAAACCTGGTATGCTTGTTTGGGGAGACCTCTAGATGGGAGCTATCGATTTTCTTCAATTTCCGTCAAAAAATGTTGCCACGGCCAACGTTCTTAGAATTTAATCAAGTCAGACCACAATATTTCCCTTTTGTACACCCTACAGGGAACATTTATTTTAAATTAAGTTTCAGAGTAATTAAATTCATAGTTATTGTTGCTGATTCTCAGATTTCTTTCTGTTACCAGTATCATTAATATTTCCACACTGTAACAGAAATTGGGGGCTCGTTGCCGGGATTGAATATTAGGTAACGAGAAAGCTTTATTTGCATATTGCAATTATTATTTTGGCTCACTTTCAAAACATTTAAATTTTCTTAGAATATTTCAGTATTATTATTTATATAATCTGAGAACCAGCAAACATATTCATCATGGTATTTATTGTGACAGAATTTATTTCTGAGTTTGAATGCTCTCCTAGTTTGGCCCTTTTAGAATCTCTTAAGAAGGAGGATTTATTCCAACTTGCTTAATATCTAAAATTACCTGCCACTCCTGGCCTGATCAAGCATAAACTTAAACAGCTCATTGTTAATCATTATATGGAGGAAGGCCTTTTGCCTCAGAGTTAAACTCCCCCCCCCCCTCTGAACCACAACCTACTGATGTCCTTGAACTCAAAAAGTTAGAATTGGAACTAAAGAGACTGGAAATGCAACAAGAAATGAAAAGACAGGAAAATGAAATTAAAGTAAAAGAATTAGAGGCTCAAAAAGAAAAAGAGGAGAGGGAATTAAAATTAAAAGAAATTGAAGCTCAAAAAGAAAGAGAACAAATTCAGGCTCAAAAAGAATGAGAACAAATTTAGGCTCAAAAAGAAATAGAACAGATTCATGCTCAGAAAGAGGATAGGGAATTAAAATTAAGGGAAATAGAAGCTCAAAAAGAAATGCACTTAAAAGAATTAGAAATTCAGGCCCAAAAGGAAATAAAAATAAAGGAATTAGAATCCCAGCGTCAAGGCTCAAATTTAATTTCTCCAAGTAGATCTGATGCAACTAAACATGTCGGGCTTGTTCCCCCCTTTCAAGAAAAAGAAGTTGATAAATATTTTTCACATTTTGAAAAAGTGGCAACAAGTTTAGAATGGCCAAGGGATGTCTGGACTTTGCTATTGCAAAGTGTTTTGAAAGGGAAGGCCCAAGAAATCTATTCCGCTCTATTTTCTGAGCAAAGCAGTAATTATGACACTGTTAAAGAGGCTATACTTAAGGCATATGAACTTGTTCCAGAGGCCTATAGGCAGAAATTCAGAAATTATTACGAAAACGAAAATCAAACTCATTTGAAATTTGCCAGAGAAAAGCAAAAAATTTTTGACAGGTGGTGCCATTCAAAAGAAGTGGGGAAAGATTTTACAAAATTAAAGAAAATGATGCTGATTGAAGAGTTTAAAGGAAATATACATTCAGATATAAAGGCCCACCTGGATGAACAAAAAGTTTACACATTAAATAGAGCAGCAGTACTAGCAGATGACTGTGCCTTAACTCATAAAATGAGTCGTAACTCCACAAACTTTTGGCTCCACAAGAATTCTTTCCAAAGTGGCTCTAGATCAAATTCTGATAAAAGTCATCCTTTCAATCCTCCAAACTTTTCACCACCCAAATTTAATAGGAAGCCTAATGAGAATAAGTCATCTAATGCCAGCCCTGCACCATTACGACTGAACAGTTCAACTAAAACTTGTAATTATTGTAAGAAGCCAGGGCATTTACTATCTGATTGTTAGCTGCTAAAAAGGAAAAATGAGTCCTCTACTTCACAGAATGCACTAGCATGTACTCCATGCCCTGAAAATTATGTAATAAAGCAAGATGCTTTAGAAAATTATAAGCCATTTATTTCTGAAGGCTTTGTTTCCCTTGAGGGGGATAAGCACTGTTCCTTACCAATAAAAATATTGAGAGACACAGGGGCTACTCTGTCTTTAATGCTGGAAGGCATTTTGCCATTTTCTGAAAAAGTGCTACAGGGGCACAAGTTCTAGTATCAGGTGTTGAGTCAAGCTCTTCAAATGTCCCACTTCATAAAATAAATTTGAGAAGTAGTTTAGTAAATGGGACTGTGACAGTAGGAATCAGACCTACTTTACCCGTAAAAGGTATTTCTTTAGTATTGGGAAATGACTCAGCTGGTGACAAAGTCACCGTAGAATTTTAAGTGGTGGATAAGCCGAGCACAGATGAAAATATTAGTAATTTGAAGGAATGTTTTTCTCTTGCCTCTCCAGCATGTGCTGTGACTCGGTCCATGGCAAAGAAAGCTGAGGTTGATAACAACCTCAATTGTGTTGATTTGAAAAGAAAAGCTGAGGATAATGACAGTCACGGGATTATTGATTCTGAAGACATTGATTTGTCTCACAGTGACGCATGGGAAAGGCACGCGGTCGCTCTCGCCGACCATCGCTCACGCAAAAAATTGTCCAAGGTGCGTGAATAATCGCACGCCTCTATTCTTGGGTGTGTTTTCATCCTTTTGAGTTGCATCAACAAAAAAATCCAATTAAGTTTTGATGTTGGGAAATTTTTAATAATCACTCACAATTTGAAGCATTTAAAGTACAATTCCAAACAATTTTCTTTTCTGTTGTTAAGAACATGACACAGTAGTTCGCTTATTGTACCACAGAACTAAATATTTTCCCATAGGCAACCATTATAACATTCAGGCAGAAAAAAATATGATCGCATCACTTTAATTTTGGCATTCAAATATGTCTGTCAAGTATAGCCCTTCAGACCAGGGACCAGCCGTGAGGGTGACTAGGGCGATTATGTCGCCCTTCTAAGGCCAAAGTTGCCTAGAAAAATTGTCGGAGCGATTACAAGTCACCCTCATAAGATTGACCAAATTGAGGAGAGGCTGAACTGAGTGATCCGAGGTTTACATAAAAACAATTATTTTCAAGAGTCGAATGTGTCTGTGTGTGATAAATGAGCATTTTAATTCGTCAAATAAGTGACGATTTATTTGAAATCGCAGGAGAGTCAATTGTCCATTGTCACTTTTTATGTTTTTTTATTTCTATTTTGTTCTGTTTCAGTCGGAGCTTCAAGTGTCGAAAAGAAAATAGGTGACTTATGCGACTCAACAAAATAACCCAGTTTGAAAGTAGGTTACGTCGCTTAGGATGCTAAAAATTCTCTGCTGAAAATGTATACACAACAGATGTATTTTCTAACACTGTATTTTTATTTCATTTTGCTGACGACTGCTAACTGTTGGGCCATCTATTCACAGAAAAGGGGAGCACGGTAGCTCAGTAGGTAGAGGTGCAGGCTGCAAGCTGAGAGGTCCTCAGTTCGAATTTTACCTGTGGCAACCGCGTTGTGTCCTTGGGCAAGACACTTCATCTCCATTGTCCGCGTGGGGGCACGATGACGCCTTGTACTAAGGCGTACTGCACGTCGATGGTACGCCTGTCTTCAACCACTCTAACCCTGCCTGTGCTGCAGTGCGGAGTTACGATGTTGGGGAGCTGGCAGCTGCTCGTCGTTGCTCGGTGGTTCTCTCCGGGTACTCCGGCTTCCTCCACCCCTAAAACTGTCACGGTCATGATTAGCCATTGTGCATAAATATGTGACCTTAAACATCAATAAATAAATAAATTCACAGAAAAACATGAATGGAATTGAAACAAGTGAAAAAAAAGCTTTAGTGATGACAAGAAAAGCTTTGTACAGGACCCAAGTGTGCATATGAAGGATCTTGAAACAGTACCTTCCAAGCAACCTTCTTACATCTGGCCCTGTTCACACTTTCAGACTTAGGAAATTATTAGCTTAGTAGACTTTGGTGAAAGGCAACCACAGGAGTGTGCTGGGGGGATTGCACATAGAAGATGGGAGGGGCATGAAGGATAGGGTAGCAGTGGGGGATTTTCACTCACTAATTACTTTATGATTTTTAGCTTAACTTGACATAGTCAAGATAAGCTATTGCCATCACGCGTGCGGAAGTCTGTGAGTCTGTTCACATTTTCCTTTAGCACTGGCTACACCCCGCAGTTCTTGTCTGATCGTCACGAAATTTCATTTGCAAGTTTGGTGTCATGTCTAGATGAGAACGTCCCCTTTTGGTCGCGATCGGGCAACCGGTATGGCTGCCCGAGCCGAAAACCATTAGCACAGTCTAGAGGTCGTATTTTTGAAGGGATTTCATTGTAACTTGGTAGGATGCCTCTGTATAATGCCTAGATGAGAACATCCCCTTTTGGGCATGATCTATCAACCGTGATGGCTGCCCAAGCCCGAAACCCAAAATCTTTTAGCACAGTCTGCAGGTCATGTTTAGTGTGGAGGAATTTCATTGTAACTTGGTAGGATGACTCCTTATGATGTCTAGATGAGAATTTCCCCATTTGGGCATGATCTGCCAACCGTGACGACTGCCCGAGCCAAAAACCCGAAAACCTTTACCACAGTCTACAGGTCATATTTATTGAGGAATTTCATTGTAACTTGGTGGGTTGACTTCATACAATGTCTAGATGAGAAAGTCACCTTTTGGGCATGATTGGGCAACTGTGACGGCTACAGGGGCCCAAAGCCCGAAAACCTTTAGCACAGTCTAGAGGTCATATTTATGAAGGGATTTCATTGTAACTTGGTAGGATGACTCCAAATAATGTCTAGATGAGAACGTCCCATTTTGATCGCGATCATGCAGCCTTGATGGGTGCCCGAGCCCAAAAACCTTTAGCATAGCCAAAAGGTCATATTTATGGAAGGATTTCATTGTAACCTGTTAGGTTGACTCCATGTAATGGCTAGATGATGACATCCCCTTTTGGTCGTGATTGGTCAGTTGTGATGGCTACAAGTGCCCGAAGCCCAAAAACCTTGAGCACAGTCTACAGGTCATATTTATGAAGGGATTTCATTGTAACTTCGTAGGATCACTCCAGATGATGCCCAGATGAGATTGACCCTTTGGTTTTTGATCATTCAACCATGATGGCTGCACGAGCCCGAAGCCCGAAAACCTTAAGCACAGTCTACAGGTCATATTTATGAAGGAATTTCATTGTAACTTGGTAGGTTGACTTCCTATAATGTCTAGATGAGAACGTCCCCTTTTGGACATGATTGGGCAACTTTGACGGCTAAAGGTGCCCAAAGCCCGAAAACCTTTTGCACTGTCTACAGGTCATATTTATGAAGGGATATCATTGTAACTTGGTAGGATGACTCCAAATAATGTCTAGATGAGAACGTCCCATTTTGGCCGTGATCATACAGCCTTGATGGGTGCCCAAGCCCAAAAACCTTTAGCATAGGCAAAAGGTTATATGTATGGAAGGATTTCATTGTAATCTGTTAGGTTGACTCCATATAATGCCTAGATGATGACATCCCCTTTTGGTCGTGATTGGTCAGCTGTGATGGCTACTGGTGCCCAAAGCCCGAAAACCTGGAGTACAGTCTACAGGTCATATTTATGAAGGGATTTCATTGTAACTTCGCAGGATCACTCCAGATGATGCCCAGCTGAGATTGTCCCCTTTGGTTGCGATCATTCAACCATGATGGCTGCCCGAGCCCAGAGCCCGAAAACCTTTTGCACAGTCTACAGGTCATATTTATGAAAGGATTTCATTGTAACTTGGTAGGTTGACTTCATATAATGTCTAGATGAAAACATCCCCTTTTGGACACGATTGGGCAACTGTGACGGCTTCAGGGGCCCAAAGCCCAAAAACTTTTAGAACAGTCTACAGGTCATAATTATGAAGGGATTTCATTGTAGCTTGGTAGGATAACTCCAAATAGTGTCCAGATGAGAATGTCCCCTTTTGGTTGCGATCATTCAACCATGATGGCTGCCAGAGCCCAAAGCCCAAAAACCTTTAGCACAGTCTACAGGTCATATTTATTAAGGGATTTCATTGTAACTTGGTAGATTGACTTCATATAATGTCTAGATGAGAATGTCCCCTTTGGACGCAATTGGGAAACTGACGGCTACAGGGGCCCGAAGCCCGAAAACCTTTAGCACAGTCTACAGGCCATATTTATGAGGGGATTTTAATGTAACCTGATAGGATGACTCGTTTTGGAATAATTTCACTGTAACTTGGTAACTTTTGTTGATACACGTTAACTGTGAGGGCCACATACATTAACTGTGAGGTCATATTAACCCACCCCTCAGCTCTTTAGTACGGTGTACACCTCATATTATTTTTATCATAAACATAGCACACAGGGAACAGAAATGAACGTATTCCCAATTATCACAATTCTTGTCTTATTTCATAATCCTTTCATAAACATTGAACATTATCCTTTTCATCAAACACAACACACAAGTTAAGCTACAGTGTCATTGACACTTTCATTTTAACCTGGCATAGATGCATCACAGACAACTGAACCTGGAATAATCGGGGCGATAATGGAGGACCACAAGCTGAAAATATGAAGGGGCGGCAGGGGTGCTACATAAATATTAATTTTCCCCACTTGCCTATGAAGTCTCTACTTGACTGCAGTCTCCCTATTTTTTCTAGGGAGACTTAAAGTCTCCTGAAATTTCCCCCCCAGGCTGGTCCCTGCTTCAGACAACTTTTTCTGATCCGAAAACAGGGCGTCATGCAACAAATACGATAGAAAAACTGACACAAAGGGAAGTACCAGTCACATGCACATATTTTTCAGGGAATTCCCTACAAAAACACACAAAAAGTAAAGTGTATTTTTGAGGTCCAAAAGTCATCAAAACACCCTCTTTTTATCAAGAATATTCACCAATAATGCAAGATGTCAATAGAATGTTTCAAACGTTTATTGAAACAATATATTTTCCCAAGGCTGTTTATTTTTAAGATTGCATCATTTCCGAGTGCAACATTTTAAGGCGGTTAACTCTAATTTCAATATTTAGTTCTGCGATACCTATAATCATCCTCAACCCCACCAAAGAGACATTTTACCAATTCCATGAGATAAAAGAGTCATTTCTGAATTAGAATCCAACTTTTGGCTTTGGCTGAGTAAAAAACATGGAAAATGTGCTCTTTTAAGGAAAAGTGCCCAAACTTTGTCAAATGGGCTTGAAAACTGGTATTGCCTCCAAAAGATTTTTCTATCCTGTTACTTTATAAATTGACTGGGAGGGATAAGAATTTACAGCTTTCTTTAAAAAACTACCCTGATCCCAAAATAAAACTAAAATCTGCATCAGCACAAAATATTTTTGGAAATAATCTGTCTCATTTAACCATACTGCAAGCAAAACAGTGTCCCAACCCCCAGGGAACAATATGGATGTCAATTTTGTTTCCAAAATTGGGGATGCAGCTATATATTTTACCAGTATAAAAGGACTCTGCCATTTTATTCTAACAACTGATGTCAAATTTTATTCTACCATCTGAGCAGTAAAATATAGCCCTGAATAGGACCCCCCAGTTTGCCCCTTTTCATCAAAATGTATGATATAATTCATAAATTAATTGATATTGACCAAAAATAAACCTACTGTGATATGAACTTTCCCATCTGTAATAGTTTTTAAATCACATTCTGGCTTCTGAAGACATTTCACATTGTGTTTGATGAATATTTTGCAATTTTTGTAAAGGAAAAGCCTCAGTTTTCTCAGTAAAGGCACATAGAGTCATTGGTATGGCACTGACAAAACATAAAACAGTGTTTTTTCCAAAAGAATGACCAGTACCTGCTACTGTGATATCTCATAACACTGGTAAGATGCCTAAAACCATCAAATATTGATTCTGTAGTGCTATGATTATGCTGCAAGTTCCCATAAGTGCACTTTCATAACCTTTGTTTCAATCCCCACAGACACCCATTCTGGCAAAAAGCATGAAATTGTAGAAAATATGTTTCCAGAGAGGATGAATTAGACATTTGTTTCAAGAATATAGTGGTATTTGATATTTAATATACTTGTGTGTGTGAGTGGTAGGGGGTGAAAGTTAGTCAGCTGCAGATTATTGAAAATATAGATCCAGGCAAATGAAAAGCAAAGAAACACCATGTCTGATGAAGAGACAGACACACAAATAGACAGACAGACAGATAGGCTTGCAGTCACACATGTAGGTGGTCTACATGAGAGTACTGAATGACATGCAATGAAAAATATAGTGGAAGAGTCATGGCAAGGTTGTTAGATTGAAAAATAACTCAGTGGACCATGGGTGCTGCAGTCTCAAAGTAAATCATAAGAAACTGAAAGTGTATGATACTAACTTCAGCCTCTAAAAAACATGCTGTTCAGTCTTTCCAAATGTTTATCATCAGCAAAAGGGTTAAATATGTGTGGGAGGGGGGACTTGGTTCACGGAAAGAGCAGTATTTCACAACTGTCACTGTAAATTTGTGCTGTATCATGGGAACCATGACATCGCTAGTACTAGACAACTATATTGTTAGCTATGCACAAATGCCATTCACTCACTTTTGTAATTTTATTATGTTATTTTCCACTGTAGCCCCACCCCCTCACCCAATTTGTGTACCAGGATACTCTTTCAATGAAGGAATTGTTTTCCAACATTTTGAAAAACATAATATAGAAAAGAAAAACTTCTAAATACCAGTGAATAGAAGTGCAGTGTAGGTTTTCTGTCTGTGTCTGAATGGTGATTTGGGAGGAGATCGGAAGATTTGGAATCCTCCCTGCCCCTAGTACTATGAGGGGAAACCATGGTTTCAATAAATATGTTAATAGGGTAAGATAGGCGGTTAGTTAGCAGCTGCCAGAGGTTATAGTGTGCTCCTGGGGAATACACTTGCTCAAGATGTGAATTTGCTTGTATGAATAGCCTTAGTTTTGGCAATATATAGCCTTTATTGCTGACTGTGACAAAAATGTAATTTTTCAAAGCAATAAAATAGTTTGGTAAGGTATGTGGTCCCCAAATAAATATTTAAATGTGAAATAATCCCCCAAAATAATAATTGAATCTAGTTTGGAAGCCAAAAAACATATTTCCTTTAGGTATCACGGAACTAAATATTTTCCCATAGGCGACCATTATAACGTTCAGGCAGAACAAAATATGATCGCATCGCTTTAATTTTGGCATTCCAATATCTCTGTCAAGTACATGTGTAGCCCTTCAGACAACCAGACAACTTTTTCTGATCCGAAAACAGGGGGTCATGCAACAAATAAGAGAGAAAAACTGACACAAAGGGAAGTACCGGTCACATGCACATATATGTTTCCACTATACCAATGGCTAGCTGGTGCACCCCAATTTATTACTAGGGCCAAACACAAATTTTGAATCCCCCAAAATTTCCCCAAAAACCTAAAAACGAGAAGACCAGTATGGTCCTCCATACTTTTTGTACAATGCGCAACTTGTTGTCAAGGACAACAATAGGCTACCGCCATCTTGTCATTCTATTGTTTGGCCCATGTCAGATCAACACGTATCCTGACTTTTGTGCTATAAAATCCTAAAGTATAATGTAGCCAGACACGATTTTGAAGTGGAATGGTGGAATAATTGCAGCAGAATGTAGCTGGATATAGACATTGAGTTTTTGAACATCAGGGCTATAACTTTATTGAAATTAAATAATATTTCTTGTTCTTCCCGTTCTCGGGATATGCACCTGATTCGTTCATTCTTTGTTTATCATTATGTGTATATTCAATGTTCACCTTTTTCCCCTTGAATCCTCTCATTAGATTTTTAAGAACTAATTGCTGTTTGCGAATTTGTTATTAATTAAAATTCTTCTTACAAATCTGAGATAATTTACGGAATGAGGATTATTCGTACCTCTTTGTCGCGTACCGGTTATTTTTGACTTAGTTGGGCATGTCTGTTTGCCATTACCCTTCTCTATGGGGAATCTTCTGGGGAAGTTTCTCTATTGTTAAGGGTATTCTTGGGATACCGGTTGTCTGACCTGGGCCTTTGTTGTGCCTGTTTTGGACTTGGTTACCGGCTCCTATTCAGTTTCAGTTTTTGCCTCGGGCGTGTGTGTATTATGAAGTCCTCATGTTCGAAATGTAAGAGGAAGAAGTCATCTCTTGATTCTCATTCATCATGTTTAGCTTGCACTCGTTGCTCGAAAGATGTTACCTGTGCAACTTGCTGTTCTTGGGATTCCAAGCGATGGAATTCCCTCTCAACTTATGTATGTGTTGGCGAAGCACCGATTTCGGTGCTTTCGCCTAAGGTAACTAATCAAAATTTAGTTTCCATTTCAGAGGAACAAGAACACGGTATTGGTCATGGTATAACATCAAGTTCTGTGCTGCCGTCGTCTTCAGATACAGAGCATGTTGACTTACGAGGTATCGCAGAATACTCAGTACCCCGGGCAAGCAGACGGTCAACTAGCTCGACCGGTGTAATGGAGCCTTTAATTAGTGCTTCAGTACCGGGAAAATCCGTAGCGGTCCAGGATATGGAGGATGAAAGACAGTCCTCTGTTCAGACGACGGCATGTAAAGGGAAGAGGCCAGTCAAATTGAAAGGTGCATCTGTAGCGAAGCATTCTTCTGTTTTGGGGACAAAACAGAAAGATTTGACTTTTATTGCCAGTTCCGGTAGAAAATGCTTCAGAGCCAGTTGTTTCTGATGTACCTTTCTCTGCCAGTGTGGCTGGCAGTAATTTTGATATAAGAGCCTCTTCTTTGTCCGTTTCCAGGACTCAGCGCAGTAGACTGCATGCTAGCCGGCAAGACCCAGAGGTAGAGAGTCAGAGCCAGTATCCGGCTGTCTCTAAGGCTAGCATTTCGAGGCAAACGTCTTTTTTAAAAAGACAGACACAGGGCGCTATGTCAGATCACCTTCCGGAGCCAAAAAGGCGTAGAACAGGGGTGAACATAACCTCAAATACGGAATTGCTGGAGCAAATTGCCAGCTAATTGCAGACTCCCAGCAGCATAATATGCGGCCGTCATAGATCTCCACTTTGGATGATTCGGACGGTGCTGGATCGGCAGAAAGAAGGGTTTCCTCAAATAATCAGTATGCCGATAATAGACCAGACCCGGAACCTCTAGCTGGTAGTGTTAGGGAGTGTGATGAAGACGAGACTGACACTACATCTTTGGCTGAGCAGCATTTGGAAACTATGAGGTTCCTGCAGGATTTTTCACCTGAATTAATTCCTTCTGGTCAGAGTTCTGCGCCTTCTAGAGCCAAGTGCCTGTCTTCATTAGACAGGGAGGTCATTAAGTCAAAGGAAAGTATCCTTCTGTATCCGTCTCAATCAGTCCAAGTGTTAGATGCATTTGATTGTTGTGACGAAGCTATTGCTGACCTGGCTCAGGCTAGAAAAAGTTCTTTCCTTTCGGAAAGGAAGCTTGACCTACCGTTTAGAGGCAATACCTCTGCGATTGGATGACGGAACTGGGGACTTAGGTATGTCTCTTCCGTCATCGTGTAGCGTCAGTTCTTTTGTTACAGATACTTGCATTGAATCTAGCAGAAGTATTTTGGATGCTATGTCATATGTAGATCATATTTGCAGGGCATTGGCCGGCAATTTGGAATCTGAGAGCTTACAGGAGTTGTTATCTCCTTTGAGAGTGCTTTCTCGCACCATCATATGTGCAACATCCCACTCTGCTCTTTCAGTAGTGAATTTAGAGTTGGTCAGGTGCGATGCTGCCCTTAAATCTACGTCATTTATTGACGACAGTGTTAAGAGCTCTCTAAGGGCCGCTCCCGTTTCAGGCTCTTCATTTTTCAATGATAAGCTAAAAGCTGTATTTGAAGATGCTTCTAAGAAAGCTACAAGTCAGCTTTTGTTGCGCTCAGATTCGCAACCTCAACCTTCCACAAGTGGTTCTCCTTGGAGAGGTAAATTTTTCTCCAAGAGAGGCTCAGCCCGTGCTGCTTCTAAAGCTAATCGTGGGCGTGGTGGCTCGAAACAGGGGAGCGATTTCAAAAAGGGGATGACGCAGTCGGATAATAACAAAACGCGTAACCCCACACTGACGTCACAGAGGGGTGCGAGAGCTTCACAAGGTTTCTCCTTGTATAAGCCTCGTAAGTCCTACAAATGAAGATTTCGACCTCTACTGTTCTCCGGTTGGCGGAAGGCTTTCAAAATTCGCAAACAACTGGAACAAAATAACTCAGGATCTTTGGATTTTGAACGTTGTAAAAAATGGTCTGTGTCTTTCGTTCCGGTGAAAACCTCCATTAACGCGGATTCCACGTTTTGTGAACCTTCCACAAAATATAACAAAGAGAGAGGCTTTGATTTCTGCAGTAGACTCTCTCCTACAAAAGGAGGCAGTAGAAGTCGTAGAAAATCCCAATTCAAAGGGATTCTACAGTCATCTTTTTCTTGTGCCGAAGCCAGACGTCTCGTACAGGCCGGTCATCGATCTCAGTTGGATAAACAAGCTAATAATTGTTCCAAGATTTTATATGGAGACAATTCGATCGTTGAGAGGCAGCATCCGAGTAAACGATTATGCCGCAAGTATAGATTTGAAGGATGCGTATTTTAACATCTTGATTCATCTGGCTTTTCGGAAATACCTCCGTTTCGCGGTTCAAGGAAAGGTATACCAGTTCAGAGCAATGTGTTTTGGCCTTAACCTTGCTCCGTGGGCATTCACTCGGGTGATGAATGCAGTGATGAGCCATTTCGGAGCACACTCAGTTTCGATGACGTCGGCATATCTGGACGACATTCTTCAAAGGTACAGGAATTTTCATGCTCTTCAAGGCGACGTTCAGAGTCTGCTATCACTACTACAATGCCTAGGTTTTACAATCAATGTCGACAAGTCAGATTTAATGCCGACAAGGTCGTTTGTTCATCTGGGAATGAGTTTCGATACTCTCAACAATCAGGTCAGTTTGCCGGTAGCAAGAGCAAAATTAGTTTCTCTTTATGCAAAATACTGCACAAACGCACAAGTCATTACTGCAAGAGAGTTTATGCGGCTGTTAGGACTTTGCAGCGCTGCCTCGGAGTTAATTCCGCTAGGTCGTTTGCGCTCTCGTCCACTTCAAATTTATCTAATTCAAAATTGGAGCGTAAAAAGTCAGTTGTTGGACAGTCCGATTGTTTTAACACAGTCAGTAAATCATCATCTTCAAATTTGGGCGGATATCCAGTGATTATCCCAGGGAATACCACTTCAGATTCAGGAGCCGTCATTCATAATCATGACAGACGCCAGTCAAGAGGGTTGGGGTGCTTCTCTGATTCCGGGCGATCAAGTGTGTCACGGTTTATGCGAGAGTCAGTTTCTTGTGTCCCATATAAACTACAAAGAAATGAGGGCAATTTGGTTAGCTCTATATCATTGGCTCAGTCGAGTAATAAACTCACATGTTCAAATTCTGTCTGACAATTCAACAGTAGTAGCCTATATTCAGAATGAGGGAGGTACTCATTCCGTCCAGCTGTTGAATCTCAACGAAAAGATTCTTCTTTTCTCTCAAGAGAATCAGATTCTGATATTGATTCGTCATATTCCAGGTCGTCTCAGTGTAATAGCAGACTCTCTATCGAGAAAGGATCGCCTGCTACCTTCAGAATGGATGTTGAATAAATCTGTCTTCAATCAGATTTGCTTCCAGTGGGATCGTCCAATGATCGATCTTTTTGCCACGAGTCTGAACAATCAGTTACAGACTTTTGTGTCTCCATGCCCGGACCCTCAAGCTTATGCAGTAGATGCTCTGTCAATTTCATGGAACGGGATAATAGGGTATGCTTACCCTCCAGCTCCCCTCATTCAACAGAGCTTGCTAAAGATAAAATAGTCTTCTTGCAAGATTCTACTGGTTGCAAGTCTGTCGGCTTACAGACCGTGATTAAATATTCTCCGAGAACTTCTTTGGGACGTTCCACGGAAGTTACCACCTCTCCAGGATCTTCTGACACAGGGGAAACTCCGTCGGCTTCATCACAATCCCGAAGGCCTCAACCTTCACGTTTTTCCGTTGTGTGGTCCTTCCTGCACGGAAAACAGTTTTCCAGACGAGCAACGGACGCAATTTCTAACTGTAGGAGGACCTCCTCTTCGTTAAATTATGAAGCGAATTGGAAGGTTTTTGTTCGTTGGTGTGAATCACAATTGATTGATTTTAGCTAACTTTTTTATTTATCTTTTTGATGAAGTTAAGCTACAGCCAGTCACTATTAAGGGCTATAGGTCTATGCTTTCTGACACCTATGCACACCAAGGGAAATTAAACATTGGGTCAGATTTATCTTTAAATAAATTAATGAGGAACTTCTCTGTGAATAGACCTCGTACCTTGAGACTAGTCCCTAAGTGGAATTTAGCTTGGGTTCTTCTGAAACTTCAGGAAGCACCTTTTGAACCATTAAATACTGTTGAGTTTAAATTTCTTATAAAACGTTTTTTCTCTTAGCGTTTGCGTCAACTAGAAGAGTTAGTGAGCTTCATGATTTGTCTGTTGAAGACTCTCATTATCATAGTTTTGGTAATTCTATTACTCTCACTATGAAAGTGGGATTCTTAGCTAAGAATCAGGTTCCGGACAAACAGCCTAGTCCTATTCTTATTAAAGCATTACCATCTTCAGATGGTCAGAGACCTTTGTTGTGTCCAGTAAGAGCGCATAGGATTTATAAGGAGCGTTCTAGTTTTATTAGAAGAGGTAGGAAGAGGTTATTTCTTTCTCTTCTTCCTAACAGAAATGATATTTCTGTTCATTCCGTATCTAGATGGATTCAGTTAGCTATTCGGTCGGCTTATAATGCTTTGTCTGTGAATCAGACAATAGCTTATAAGATTTCAACTCATGAAGTTAGAGCTTCAGCTTCTTCTTGGGCTTATACTAGTTGTACTTCTTTGAAGGATTTGATGCAAGCAGCTTACTGGACACAACAGACGACTTTTACCAAATTTTTTCTTCGAGATTTAGAATCAATTTCGGATGATCTCAGATCTTTAGGACCGTTATCGGTAGCTCAGAGTGTCGTCCATTCTAATTAGAATTATCATTCAACCTTCTGTTTGGTCTGCTCTAGCACTGTCTCCGGTCTGCTACCCTCTTCCTTTTGAAGTGCAGTTACTGTCAAAACAAGGGGAAGGTGGGGGGGGGGGGGGGGGTGGGGGGATGGTATTTCCAAATAGTCATCTGGCTTTATAGTGAAAAGTATGGACATACCTCCTTCACTGATAGTATCCTGGGGTCGATGCTATGGTAGTTTTAATGTGTAGCTTGATATTAAGCAATTTTCAATGTATTATATGCTTTTAATGTGTAGCTCGATGTGAAACGTTATTGTATATGTCATGTGTCAAGACAAGCTTTACTATACAATACTCGGACTCTTTTAATGATTTATAAAGAGTCTCATTTCTCTGGACTTCTTTATATTTTGGCTTCCTTTATCAAATTTACATAATGGGTTATGCTAGGCCTTAAATACAGTTACATCTATATTTTCATTGTTTTTTCTGAAATAGGAACAATGAATATCAAGTGCTGGGCCCGCCTGCCTGTTTACTATTCTCAGCTAGTCTGGGCCATTGGTATAGTGGAAAAATATGAAAAATTTATACCAATTTTAATATTTTTAATACTTACCAATGGCCCAGATGGGGATGGCCCTCCCTGGAGTAGACACTTCTTCCTCCCCGCTGAGTTATATTACAGTTCTTAATAACATTTAACAGGCACAACAATAAAGAATGACAAGATGGCGGTAACCTATTGTTGTCCTTGACAACAAGTTGTGCATTGCGCAAAAAGTATGGAGGACCATACTGGTCTTCTCGTTTTTAGGTTTTTTGGCAAATTTTGGGGGTTTGGTGGTTTCAAAGTTTGTGTTTGGCCCTGGTAATAAATTGGGTTGCACCAGCTAGTCTGGGCCATTGGTAAGTATTAAAAATATTAAAATTGGTATAAATTTTTCATTTTTCAGGGAATTCCCTACAGAAACACACAAAAAGTAAATTGTATTTTTTAGGTCCAAAAGTCAAGAAATCACCCTCTTTTTTATCAGGAATATTCAACAATAATGCAAGATGCCGATAGAATGTGTCAAACCTTTATTGAAACAATATATTTTCCCAAGCCTGTTTATTTTTAGAGATTGCATCATTTCCGAGTGCTACATTTTAGAGCGGTTAACTCTAATTTCAATATTTAGTTCCGCGATACCTTATACATCCACACACAATATGCTAACAGAAAGAGGGTTGTACATTAACAACTCACCCAGCCCTTACTCCTGCCACAAAACGAACACGGATGTTCAAATAAAAAAACGTTGGCCATTCTGAGATCTGAGAAACATTTTAATACTTCTGTATTTTTTTATCAAAGACATACAGAATGTTGCTCTGTTCCTTGTTTTCTTTTATACATATGACACCTGTCTCTCCAATTCACCAGTGACATGAATTAACGTGCCCGTTTAGGAATTTACGCATCCATTTTCTCCGATATTAATAATCTGCCATTTAAAATCCAGAACTAATTTTAGTGGGTTACATATATTTTCACAGTCAAAATTTCCATCCGTGTTCAGTTGTATTCATACATTCATTTCGAAGGATGCTTGTCAGTTGAAGTTAAACATTGAGATCAACACTCATCAAATTCACTCTCCTCACAGTTTTCACTCTTGCAAACTTTATTTGAGGTGAGCGATTTTCCACTCGCCTCCATTTTGCTCCCATTCGTCACTGGTCTCAGACATCTTTGAGTCAATGTGATGACTCCTCCAAAAATTGTAAAGAGGCCACTACACCTGAGAGTGATAGAGGGTCCTCCTTAAATGTCATTTCCCGGAATTCTTGAATTGAGGAACAGGAAAGTGATCCTGACCTTGCCGAGCCATGTGAAAGGGCTCAAACAGAGGTTGAAGCCCAAAACTCCTCTGTCTGTTATTTCAAAAAATCTTATGTACTCATGAGGAAATGGCGACCACCAGAAGTACCCTCCAATAGTGATTGGGAGGTTATTTATCAAATAGTTGTCTCCACTAAATATCGGAAGGAAATAATAAGACTGGCTCATGAAAATCCAATGGCTGGACATTTGGGAGTTAGGAAAACCTACTCTTGTGTTCAACAGTGTTTTTACTGGCCCAAGCTTTGACAGGATGTTGTTGAATTTTGTAAAACCTGCCATACCTGTCAAATTGTATGGAAACCCAACCAGAAGATTCCTCCTGCTCTCCCTCAACCAATCCCTGCTTTTGAGGAGCCATTTAGTAGAATTATTATTGATTTTGTTGGCCCATTGCCTAGAACAAGATCTGGAAATGAATATCTGTTTACCATCATGTGTGCTTCTACACGATTTCCTGAGGCTATTCCTCTAAGAAGTATTAAAACTAAGACTATAGTTAAGGCCTTGACAAAATTTTTCACGACTTTCGGTCTACCCAGGTCAGTGCAATCGGACCAAGGCTCAAATTTTATGTCAAACATTTTTCAGCAGGTGATGCATGAGCTCAAAATTAAGCAGTACACATCAAGTGCCTACCATCCCGAAAGTCAAGGAGCTCTGGAACGCTTCCATCAAATATTGAAGACCATGATAACGGCCTGAGGGGAGAATAATGAGAAGGACTGGGATGAAGGAGTACACCTCCTTTTATTTGCAGTCCATGAGACTGTACAGGAATCTCTGGGGTTCAGCCCTTTTGAATTGGTGTTTGGACACTCAGTGAGGTGTCCCCTCACTGCTTTGAGGGAGAAATGGCTCGAGGAAGATCCACGTGAAATTTCTCTCCTGGACTATGTGTCCACTTTTAAGAAAAAATTGCACAAGGCCAGAGAAATGGCAAATAAACTTTTACAGAAAGCCCAGAGTCATATGAAGACCTGGTATGACAAAAAGGCGAAATTTCGCACCTTTAAACCTGGGAACAAGTGCTAGTATTATTCCCTGTAAAGGGAAATGCTTTACAAGCAAGATATTCAGGCCCTTATATTGTTAAGCACAAAATCAGTGATACTGATCATGTTGTTGAGACACCTGATAGACTAAAAAATATTCAGCTGTGCCTTATAAATATATTGAAAACATATTATGAGAGAGAACCAAACTCTCTACCAGTCTCAACAGTCACCCACATGGATTAGGTGGAAAATCCTGTGGAGGATATTAATGAAGAAGGCGAAAATGAACCTCTGAAGTTACAGAACTCAGATGTTCTGAGAGATCTACAAAATAAAATGGATTATTTACTGCCTGACCAAAGAAAAGATTTACTTTTCAAATATCAACACTTATTTCCTGATGTGCCACGTAGGACATCTGTTTTGTATTTTTTTTCTTGATGTTGATGTGGGAGGAGCAAACCCCATCAAACAGCATCCATATAGATTGAACCCTTTCAAAGCTGAGATCATGCAAAAGGAAATACAGTATATGCTGGACAATGATATCATTGAACCTTGCCATAGCAACTGGAGTTTGCTCTGTATACTTGTCCCAAAACCTGATGAGAGTTACCGATTTTGTATGGTTTTCCGAAAAGTGAACAGCCTCACCAAAACTGACAATTATCCAATTCCAAGAATTGATGACTGCATTGACAAACTTGGCCTGTCAAACACACTACTAATATTGTTCACCATGCCCTCAAATGTGTTTCCCAGTACAGTAATATCATTGAGGTATACAATGCAGATATCCCGCTGAAGATTCCTAAGCACTGTCTCCATAAGCCGCTCGAATGTTGAACCGGCAGTACAAAGTCCAAAGGGGAGAACTTTGAAAGGGTACAACCCTTGATGAGTCATGAATGCAGTCTTTTCTTTGTCATCATTATCTAACTTGACCTGCCAATATACAGAATAAAGATCAAGCATTGAGAACCACTTTGTCCCTGTTAATTAGTCTAACTACTCATCTATTCTGAGCAGGGGTAGGCATCCTTTACAATTTCATTATTAAGTTTACGGTAGTTGACTCAAAATTGAGTTGTGTCATCTTTCTTCTTGATGACAACTCCCGAAGCCCACAGACTATTTTATGGTACAGTAATATCCTGGCTTATCATATCTTCCACATGTTTTTGAATTTCCTCATGCAGATGTATTGGCAATCTTCTGGGAGGTGCATTCGTTCTATTGATTTTTTTTTTCACAATATTTGTCCTGTGTAAGTTGCTGTCAGATTAAGTAAACAAATCACTATATTTCCACAAGATCCTCTTGATTGACTGCCTGTGTTCTTCAGAGTCCATTTTTTGGGTTGTTTGTACATACAGGTCATGTAGGTGATCCGGCACCTGGTCAGCCGTGACAGGTTCTTTGCACACAGTAGGGAGTACCCACTGTGACCAGTTATGGTGCTCATTTTTAGCTTAACATGATAAGTCAAGATAAGCTTATGCCATCAATCTGTGAATGTTTTACTTTGGCACAGGCTACACCCCATTGTTATCCAACCATTACAAAATTTCATATGCAGATTCGAGGTCATGTCTGGATGAGAATGCCCCCTTTTGGTCATGATCAATCAACCGTGACAGCTGAGTGGGCCTGAAAACCTTTAGCACATTCTACAGCTTGCATTTATGAAGAAATTTCATTGTAAATTGGTACGGTGACTCGGTATAATGTCTAGATGAGAATGTTCTATTTTGGCCATGACAGGTCGACCTAGTTTCATTTTCTGCAGTCTACAGTTCATATTTATGAAGTAATTTCACTGTAACTTGGAAGGGTAACTCGGTATGATGTCAGGATGAGACTATCCTATTTTGGTCACCATCAATCAGCTGTTACTGCCACCTGGTAACGTAACCTAGATTCTTTTAGCACTGTCTACAGGTTGTATTTATGAAGGGATTTCATTGTAACTTGGTAGGATAACTCTGTATGATATCTAGATGAGATTCCTATTTTGGTCATGATCAGTCAACCGTGACTGCAGGACCGTCACATGACCTAGATTACTTTAGCAAAAGTCTACAAGTTATATTTATGAAGGGATTCCATTGTAACTTGGTTGGATGACTACTAACTTCATATTTGGGCTCCCTGTGGGAGCCCGAATTATTATTTAGTTCAATATGAGGAATATTCTTTAAAAATTTTCTTTTTATACCACCCACTTGGTCTGTCCGTTCATCCGTAGGTCTGTATGTCCATACATCTGTACGTCCGTATGTCTGTACATCCGTACATCTGTCCATCCATCCGTCCATCCATTATGCTTTGGGGGGTATACATCTGCTATCCACAACTCCTAAACCAGTGAACGGATTTCATTGAAACTCTCAGACATTCTTTTACATACATTGAAGAGGTGCACCTCCTATTTTCTTTTCAGATATTTTCATTTTTACAGTTTCCCATATTGAAAAATGAACTTTGTCAAATTGAATTGACATTCTGTACAGATCTGCTATCCGCAACTCCTCTTAAACCATTGAACAGATTTCATTGAAACTTTCAGACTTTCTTTTACATACATTGCAGATGTGCACCTCCTATTTTCTTTTCAGATATTTTCATATTTACAGTTCCCCATATTCAAAAATGGTCTTTGTCAATTCAGGTTTTAGTAGGGAGGGGTATAGATCTGCTATCCACTACTCCTCTTAAACCATTGAACAAACTCCATTGGAACTCTCAGACCTTCTTTTATATCCATTGAAGATGTGCACCTCCTATTTTTCTTTCAGATATTTTCATATTTTGATGTCCATCCATCGGTCCTTCCATCCATTACGCTTTAGGGATGTACACATCTGCTATCCGCAAATCCTCTTAAACCAGTGAACGGATTCCATTGAAACTCTGAGACATTCTTTTACATGCATTGAAGATGTGCACCTCCTATTTTCTTTTCAGATATTTTCTTTTTTAGGTCACCTGACCGTTGTCCGTGAACATGGTATTTACATATTCTCCTACCAAACTGCTGAACCAATTAAATTGATATTTAAGATGATACTTTGTTATGACATCGCAATTTGATTTTGTTAAATCAAGTTGCTTCGCCCATTGGTAGGGCCACACCCAAAAAGTGTGCTTAAATCTTAAACAATCTTCTTCTCATGAACCAGCAGTAGCAGAGACTTGATATTTGGTGTGCAACTTCCTTTTGAGGTGGAGACTCAGATTTGTTTAAGAGAAGTTTGTGGGAGTATATTTGCCATCGTTTTGGGAGGGGCAAGAATATTTACCCCTCCCAAAATTTCTATTTTCCAAACCGAGAGGCAGATTTGGACCAAATTTGATATAAGGGCTTATTGGGTCATAAGCACTTAATTTATGCAAAAAAAAATTTCCCATTGCCCCATGGGAACCTCAGGAGCTAAAAATAGAAAAAAATTAAAACGCTCTTATCTCCAAAACTACACAGTACTGACTGAGACTTCTTATTTTGTGTGAAGCTTCCTTAGGACCAACAGAATGGAATGATAAAAAAAAATCAGTTTTATCATGGGGTTCTTTTCTGGGACTTTGAAAAAATGCTGTGTCAGCATTTTTTAACACTGTGGGTAATGGGAAAACATATAAGACTACTTTTCTCCCAAACTACTGCTCCAAAAGCTTTCAAATTTCACATATAGCATCTTTGGAAGATTGTTTCACATGTTTATTGAAATCGATTCCCTGGGTCCATATTTGGGCTCTCTATGGGAGCCCAAACGTTTAAATTAGTGCAGTATGAGGAATATTCTTTAAAAATCTTCTTCAGATCTACCAATAAGAATTTTTTGATATTTGGTATGTAGCATCCCTGGGGGAGGGGGAGGGAGATTCAAGTTTGTTCAAGCCAAGTCCCTGGGTTCATATTTAGGCTGAAAATTTGGGGTCCCGTTGCAGATTTAGAAATTTTGGACCAAAATCTGGAAATGTTGTTGTTGTTTTTTTTATGCGTTTCGGTCAATTTTAAGACAAAAAAATTTTTTTTTTTACACTGAAAATTTTGGGTCCGGGTGGGACTTTAGTTTTTTAGCTTAACTTGACAAAGTCAAGATAAGCTATTGCCATCATCCGTGCGGAAGTCTGTGAGTCTGTTCACATTTTCCTTTAGCACAGGCTACACCCTGCAGTTCTTGTCTGATCATCACAAAATTTCGTATGCAGGTTTGGGGTCATGTCTAGATGAGAACGTCCCCTTTTGGTCGCAATCGGTCAACCGGTATGGCTGCACGAGCCCAAAACCCGAAAACTATTAGCACAGTCTACAGGTCGTATTTATGAAGGGATTTCATTGTAACTTGGTAGGATGCCTCTGTATAATGCCTAGATGAGAACGTCCCCTTTTGGGCATGATCTGTCAACCGAGATGGCTGCCCAAGCCTGAAACCCAAAAACTTTTAGCACAGTCTGCAGGTCATGTTTAATATGGAGGGATTTCATTGTAACTTGGTAGGATGACTCCTTATGATGTCTAGATGAGAATTTCCCCATTTGGGCGTGATCTGCCAATCGTGACGCCTGACTGAGCCCAAAAACCTTTAGCACAGTCTACAGGTCATATTTATTGAGGAATTTCATTGTAACTTGGTGGATTGACTTCATATAACGTCTAGATGGGAAAGTCCCCTTTTGGACGTGATTGGGCAACTGTGACGGCTACAGGGGCCCAAAGCCCGAAAACCTTTAGCACAGTCTACAGGTCACATTTATGAGGGGATTTCACTGTAACTTGGTAGGATGACTCCAAATAATGTCTAGATGAGAACGTCGCATTTTGTTCGTGATCTTTCTGCCTTGATAGGTGCCCAAGCTCAAAAACCTTTAGCATAGGCAAAAGGTCATATTTATGGAAGGATTTCATTGTAACCTGTTATGTTGACTCCATAAAATGCCTAGATGATGACATCCCCTTTTGGTTGTGATTCGTCAACTGTGATGGCTACAGGTGTCCGAAGCCTGAAAACCTTGAGCACAGTCTACAGGTCATATTTATGAAGTGATTTCATTGTAACTTCGTAGGATCACTCCAGATGATGCCCAGATGAGATTGTCCCCTTTTGTTGCGATCATTCAACCATGATGGCTGCCTGAGCCCGAAGCCCGAAAACCTTTAGCACAGTCTACAGGTCATATTTATGAAGGGATTTCATTGTAACTTGATAGGTTGACTTCATATGATGTCTAGATGAGAACATCCCATTTTGGACACGATTGGGCAACTTTGACGGCTACAGGGGCCCGAAACCCGAAAACCTTTAGAACAGTCTGCAGGTCATAATAACGAAGAGATTTCATTGTAGCTTGGTAGGATGACGCCAAATAATGTCTAGATGAGAACATCCCCTTTTGGTCGCGATCATTCAGCCTTTATTGCTGCCCGAGCCCAAAGACCTTCAGCATAGCCTATAGGTCGTATTTATGGAAGGATTTCATTGTAACTTGTTAGGGTGACTCCATATAATGCCTAGATGATGACATCCCCTTTTGGTCTTGATTGGTCAATTGTGATTGCTACAGGTGCCCAAAGCCCGAAAATCTTGAGCACAGTCTACAGGTCATATTTATGAAGGGATTTCATTGTAACTTCGTAGGATCACTCCAGATGATGCTCAGATGAGAATGTCCCCTTTTGGTTGCAATAATTCAACCGTTATGGCTGCCCGAGCCCAGATTCCGAATACCTTTAGCATAGTCAACAGGTCATATTTATGAAGGGATTTCATTGTAACTTGGGAGGTTTGACGTCATATAATGTCTAGATGAGAACATCCCCTTTTTGGACACGATTGGGCAACTGTGACAGCTACAGGGGCCAGAAGCCTGAAAACTTTTAGAACAGTCTACAGGTCATAATTATGAAGGGATTTCATTGTAACTTGGTAGGATGACTCCAAATAATGTCTAGATGAGAACGTCCCCTTTTGGTTGCGATCATTCAGCCATGATGGCTGCCCAGGCCCAAAAACCTTTAGCATAGTCTATATGCCGTATTTATGGAAGGATTTCATTGTAACTTGTTAGGTTGACTCCATATAATGCCTAAAGGATGACATCCCCTTTTGGTCCTGATTGGTCAACTGTGATGGCTACAGGTGCCCGTAACCCAAAAAACTTGAACACAGTCTACAAGGTCATATTTATGAAGGGATTTCATTGTAACTTCGTAGGATCACTCCAGATGATGCCCAGATGAGAATGTCCCCATTTGGTTGCGATCATTCAACCATGATGGCTGCCCGAGCCCAAAGCCCAAAAACCTTTAGCACAGTCTTCAGTTCATATTTATGAAGGGATTTCATTGTAACTTTGTATGTTGACTTCATATAATGTCTAGATGAGAACAGCACCTTTTGGACACCATTAGGCAACTGTGACTGTTACAGGGGCCTGAAGCCCGAAAGCCTTTAGCACAGTCTACAGGTGATATTTATGAAGGGATTTCATTGTACCTTTGGTAGGATGACTCCAAATAACATGTAGAAGAGAACGTCCCCTTTTGGTCACGATAATACAGCCTTGATGGCTGCCCAAGCCCAAAACTTTAGCATAGTCTATAGGTCATATTTATGGAAGGATTTCATTGTAACCTGTTAGTTTGACTCCATATAATGCCTAGATGATAACATCCCCTTTTGGTCATGATTGGTCAACTGTGACGGTTTCAAGGGCCCAAAGCCCGAAAACCTTGAGCACAGTCTACAGGTCATATTTATGAAGGGATTTCATTGTAACTTCGTAGGATCACTTCAGATGATGCCCAGATGAGAATGTCCCCTTTTGACTGCGATCATTCAACCATGATGGCTGCTGAGCCCAAAGTCCAAAAACCTTTAGCACAGTCTACAGGTCATATTTATGAAGGGGTTTCATTGTAACTTGGTGGGGTGACTTCATATAATGTCTAGATGAAAACGTCCCCTTTGGACGCAAGTGGGAAACTGACAGCTACAGGGGCCCGAAGCCTGAAAACCTTTTGCACAGTCTACAAGCCATATTTATGAAGGGATTCAATGTAACTTGATAGGATGACTCATTTTAGAATAATTTCACTGTAACTTCGTAACTTTCGTTGATATACGTTAACTTTGAGGACTGCATACATTAACTGCTAGGTCATATTAACCCAGCCCTCAGCTCTTTAGTACAGTGTACACCTCATATTATTTTTATCAAAAACATAGCACACAGGGAACAAATGAACATATTCCCAATTATCACAATTCTTGTCTCATTTCATAATCCTTTCATAAACATTGAACATTATCCTTTTCATCAAAAACAACACAGAGACAAATTAAGTTACAGTGTCATTGACACTTCCATTTAGCTCATCTGGCTGAAAAGGCCACATGAACTTTTCTCATCACTTGGCGTCCGGCATTTGTAAACTTTTCACATTTTCATCTTCTCTGTAACTGCTGGGCCGGTGTGAACCAAACTTGGCAGGAATGGTCTCTGGGAGGTCCTCTACAAATGATTCTCATTTTGTTCCCGTCGGATGAAAAACATGGCTTCCAGAGGCATTCTTGATTCTGGTTGGTGGATTTTCAATAATCTTCTCTGAAACCTACAGGCCAAATGTTTTGAAACTTCACATAAATGATGACTGAGACCCCCTCTACCAACAAACTTCATTTAATGTTGATCGGGTTACAAACATAGCCACAATTGCGGCTTATATATACTTTAGAAACCCTATGAGAAATCACATTTTCATCTTCTTCTCTGGAACTACTGAGCCAACATGAACCAAACATTCCAGAAATAGTCTATGGGAGGTCCTTTACAAACGATCCTCATTTTGTTCTCATGGGTTTGAAAACATGGCTGCCAGAGGCATTCTTTGATTCTGATTGGTGGAATTTGAAAAATCTTCTCCTCTGAAACCACAGGGCCAAATGTTTTGAAACTGTGCATGGTTCTTGACTGGAACCCCCTCTACCAACGATCCTCATTTAATGTTGATCAGGTTGCAAACCTGACTTCAATTGCGGCTTATAGTTACTATAGAAACCCTATGGGAAATCACATTTTCATCTTTTTAGCTGGAACTTCTGAGCTGAGGTGAACCACACGTGGCAGGAATGGTCTATGGGAGGTCTTCTACAAATGTTCCTCATTTTGTTCTTGTGGGGTGAAAAACATTGCAGCCAGAGGCATTCTTTGATTCTGGTTGGTGGATTTTCAAAAATCTTCTCCTCTGAAACTACCAGGCCAAATGTTTTGAAACTTCACATAAATGATGACTGAGACCCCCTCTACCAACAAACCTCATTTAATGTTGATCGGGTTACAAACTTGGCTTCAATTGTGGCTTATAGTTACTATAGAAACTCTATGGGAAATCACATTTTCATCTTCTTCTCTGGAACTACTGAGCCGACATGAACCAAACCTGTCAGGGATAGCCTATGGGAGGTCCTCTACAAACGATCATCATTTTGTTCCCATGGGTTTTGAAACTTGGCCGCCAGAGGCATTTTTTGATTCTGATTGGTGTATTTTGAAAAATCTTCTCCTCTGAAACCACAGAGCCAAATGTTTTGAAACTTTGCATGGTTGATGACTGAGACACCCTCTAACAACGATCCTCATTAATTGTTGATCGCCTTGCAAACATGGCTTAACATTATTGCGTATAGTTACTATAGAAACCCTATGGGAAATCACATTTTCATCTTCTTCTCTGAAACTACTGAGCTAACGTGATCCAAACCTGGCAGGGATAGTTTATGGGCGGTCCTCTACAAATGATCCACATTTTGTTCCCATGGGGTTGAAAACATGGCCACCAGAGGCATTTTTTTATTCTGATTGGTGGATTTTGAAAAATCTTCTCTGAAACCTCAGGGCCAAATGTTTTGAAACTTTGCATGGTTGATGACTCGGGACACCCTCTACCAATGTTCCTTATTTAATGTTGATCGTGTTGCAAACATGGCCACAATTGTGGATTATAGTTATTTTAGAAACCCTATGGAAAATCACATTTTCATCTTCTCGCTGGAACTACTGAGTCGACATGAACCAAACCTTCCAGGAATAGTCTATGGGAGGTCCTCTTCAAACGATCCTCATTTTGTTCCCAAAACATGGGTTTGAAAACATGGCCGCCAGAGGCATTCTTTGATTCTGATTGGTGGATTTTGAAAAATCGTCTCCTCTGAAACCATAGGGCCAAATGTTTTGAAACTTTGCATGGTTCTTGACTGGGCCCCCCTCTACCCACGATCCTCATTTAATGTTGATCAGGTTGCAAACTTGGCTTCAGTTGCAGCTTATAGTTACTATAGAAACCCTATGGGAAATCACATTTTCATCTTCTCTGAAACTACTGAGCTAATGTGATCCAAACCTGGCAGGGATAGTCTATGGATGGTCCTCTACAAACGATCCTCATTTTGTTCCCATGTGTTTGAAAATGTGGCTGCCAGAGGCATTTTTTGATTCTGATTGGTGGATCTTGAAAAATCTTCTCCTCTGAAACCACAGGGCCAAATGTTTTGAAACTTTGCATGGTTGATGACTCGGGACACCCTCTACCAATGTTCCACATTTAATTTTGATCATGTTGCAAACATGGCCACAATTGTGGCTTATAGTTACTTTAGAAACCCTATGGGAAATCACATTTTCATCTTCTCACTGGAACTACTGAGTCGACATGAACCAAACTTGGCAGGAATGGTCTATAGGAGGCTCTCTACAAAAGATCCTCTTTTTGTTCCTGTTGGTTGGAAAATATGGCCACCAGAGACATTCTCTGATTCTGATTGATGGATTTTGCAAAAATATTCCACTCTGAAACTACTAAGGCAAATGTTTTGAAACTTCACATGATTGAGGACTTGGACACCTTCTACCAATGATCCTCATGTAATGCTGATGTACTGTTGCAAACATGGCCACAATTACAGCTCATAGTTACCATGGAAAGCCTATGGAAAATCACATTTTTATATGTAGTTCCAGGTGAATGATTAATGCTCTTTAAAGCCTCTAGTTTGAATACCCTTACTCCTTACAAAAATTATTCGCCATAAATTCTGGGTCCTATAAAAGAGGTTATGTTTATCTGTGACATACCCATTGGGTGCTGTTGGTGTTCGAAAACAGCCCCATTTTATAAAAAAATTTGACGTTTAGCAGCCTGTGGAGGGTTAACAAATGCTTATGCAGATAGTTTGTCCATACAACTTGTAATGTCACACCAAGGCCTGCGAATGGCCAATTTTTCTTGAAAATCTATGGGACTCATTTAGAGAAATCCACAGAAAACATGAATTTTTAAGCTTTTGAGGGGTATCGTTGTTTAACCAGTCCAAAATAGCTTAACGCTTTGTTTTTTTGAATACCCTCATTACAAAAATGGTCTTCGGTGAATTCCACTTCGAATAAAAGAAGTAATGGTCAATTCTCAGGTTCCCCTTGGGTGCTGTGGATGCCCGAAAACAGCCCCTTTCCCTTTCATCAAAATTTTGATGTTTGGAAGCCTGTGGAGGGTTAAGAAATGCTTAGCTCAATATCTCTTGTACATCAATTGTAGTTTCGCAAACAAATCTGAAAGTGATGAATGTTTTAAAAAAATCTGCAAGATGCGTCTTGAAAAAGTGACGATAAACCCTAATTTTGACAGTTTTTTTCAATTTTGTCAAAAGAAGTGTTAAATTGTAAATTCCATTTCGGGATATTGTTTTTAGATTTTGTGGTACTCTGTGCGTGTGGAAAATTCTATGAAAATCAGTTCGAAAATGGCTTCAGAATCGTACGGACAATATGTGTGGAAAAAATAAAAATAAAAAAAGGGCTAAAAAATAATAATCCATAGAAAAACAAATGTCTTTTTCCTGATGCCAAAAAATAGGGAATAAAAATTCCAATATCCATATTTACCAAATTGCTCGGAATATAGAATATTTATTTAGTATAAAGCATCTTTAGGACCAGTAGAATTGGTTTTACCCCCCAAATCTCAATCACTTCTGTTATGGGGTGCCATATGGTGGTGGAGCCAGTGGTGAAAAAAAAAAAGAAGTCTTTCACCAGAACTACCATTCCATTCTGAATTTTAGATATTTGGTATACAACATCCCTAGGGCTGATCTGATTACATTTGTGAGAATCAGGTCCCTCGTTTCTTATTAGCTCACCTGACTGAAAGTCGGGGTGAGCTTTTCTTATCACTCTGTCCGTCCATCCGTCCGTCCGTCGTCTGTCATCTGTCATCCGTCGTCCTGCGTGAAGGTGGTGTTTGAGCCTCTTTCTCCTAAACCACTGGCCACATTTTAATTAAATTTTATGTAAGTAGTGGTTATATAGGGGCATTTGGGTTTTTCTTCAAATTGGACTTCTACTCGTATTGTGGAGTGGGGTGGGGCCAAAATGCACAAAATTTTAAAAAATCTTCTTCTTGTGAACCAGCCGTAGCAGAGACTTGATATTTGGTATGCAGCTTCCATTTGAGGTGTAAACTCAAGTTGGTTCAAGATAAGTTTGACGGGCAATATTTGCCTTTGTTCTGAAAGGGGTAAGAATTTTTGCCCCGCCCAAAATTTCTATTTTCTGAACCCAGAGGCCGATGTGAACCAAATTTAATATGAGGTATTATTGGGTTATAAGTACTTGATTTATGCAAAAAAAATATATTCCAGCAGCCTCGTGGGAACCACAGGAGCTGAAAATAGAAAAAAATTAAAATGCCCATATCTCCAAAATTGCATGACACCGAGAATTTTTATTTGGTGTGAAGCTTCCTTAGGACCAACAGAAAGGATAGGTAAAAAAAAATTGCATCGGTTTTATCATAGGGTACAGTTTCGGGACTTTGGAAAAGTGCTGAGTCAGCACTTTTTAACACTGTAGGCAATGGGAAAAACATTAAAAAATCTTCTCCTCCAGATCCAGCAGGCAGAATCTTTTGATATTTGGTATGCAACATTGTAGGGTGGATCTGATTCAAGTTTGTTCAAATTGGCCCCCTTGGTTCATATTTGGGCTCAGTATAGGAGCTCGATTTCGAACTTAGTGCATTTCAGGCAAATTTCTTCAAAAATCTTCTCCAGATCCAGCAGGCAGAATCTTTTGATATTTGGTATGCAACATTGTGGGGTGGATCTGATTCAAGTTTGTTCAAATCGGCCCCCTGGGTTTATATTTGGGCTCAGTATATGTTATGCAGAAGGCCTACACTACCACCTCCTAAATGTCGTTGAAAATCTTCTTCCAGCAAGCAGAATCTTTTGATATTGGGTATGCACCATGCTTAGGTGGGTGAGATGTGAGATTCAATTTTGTTCAAGCCAAGTCCCTGGGTTCATATTTGAGCTCACTGTGGGAGCCCGAATTATAACTTAGTTCAAAATGAGGAATTTTCTTTAAAAATCTTCTTCAGATCCAGCAGTCAGAATGTTTTGATATTTGGTATGCAGCATCCTTTGGGGGGTGGGGTGGGAGATTCAACTTTGTTCAAGCCATGTCCCTAGGTCCATATTTGAGCTCACTGTGGGAGCCCGAATGATAACTTAGTTCAAAATGAGGAATTTTCTTTAAAAATCTCCTTCTTCAGATCCAGCAGTCGGAATGTTTTGATATTTTGTATGCAGCATCCTTAGGGGTGTGAGATTCAAATTTGTTCAAGCCATGTGACTAGGTCAATATTTGGACTCACTGTGGGAACTTGAATTGTAACTTAGTTCGAAATGAGGAATTTTCTTAAAAATCCAGCAATCAGAATGTTTTGATATGTGGTGTGTAGCATCCTTAAGTGGGGTAGATTCAAGTTTGTTAAAGCCAAGTCCCTGGGTCCATATTTAGCCCAAATTATAACTTAGTCAATATGAGGAATTTTTCCTTAAAAATCTTCTTCTTCAGATTCAGCAGTCGGAATGTTTTGATATTTGGCATGCAGCAAGCTTTGGGGGCTGAGATTCAAGTTTGTTCAAGCCAAGTCCATTGGTTCTTATTTGGGCTCACTATGGGAGCCTGAATGACAACTTAGTTCAAAATGAGGAATTTTCTTTAAAAATCTTCTTCAGATCCAGCAGATGAATGCTTTTGATATTTTTTATGCAGCATCCTTAGGGGGTAAGATTCAAGTTCGTTCAAGCCATGTCCCTAGGTCCATATTTGGGCTCATTGTGGGAGCTCGAATTGTAACTTAGTTCAAAATGAGGAATTTTCTTTAAAAATCTTCTTCAGATCCAGCAGTCGGAATGTTTTGATATTTGGTGTGCAGCATCCTCAGGGAGTGAGATTCAAGTTTGTTCAAGCCATGTCCCTAGGTCCATATTTGGGCTCACCGTGGGAGCCCGAATGATAACTTCGTTCAAAATGAGGAATATTTTTTAAAAATCTTTTTCTTTTAGATCCACTGGTCAGAATCTTTGGATATTTGGTATAAGCTTTTCTTAGGAGGAGCAGATTAAACTTGTTGAAATCAATTCACTGGGGTGATATTTAGGCTACCATGTCAGGTGAGCGCTCTCAGGCCCTGGGGCCTCTTGTTTAAATTAAATCCCTAGGCTCATACATGGGCTCTTTATGAGAACCCGATTTTTAACTTAGTGCTATATAGGGAAAATGCTTTAAAAACTTTCTTCTTCAGGTCCACTAGTCAGAATCTTCACATATTTGGTGGGAGCGCGGTGGCTCAGTAGGTAGAGGTGCAGGCTGCAAGCCGAGAGGTCCTCGGTTCGAATCCCACCTGCGGCAACCGCGTTGTGTCCTTGGGCAAGACACTTCATCCCCATTGCCCGCATGGGGGCACGATGACGCCGTGTACTAAGGCGTACTGCACGTCGATGGTACGCATGTCTTCAACCAATCTAACCCTGCCTGTGCTGCAGTGCGGAGTTACGATGTTGGGGAGCTGGCAGCTGCTCGTCGTTGCTCGGTGGTTCTCTCCGGGTACTCCGGCTTCCTCCACCCGTAAAACTGTCACGGTCATGATTAGCCATTGTGCATAAATATGTGACCTTAAACATCAATAAATAAATCACATATTTGGTATAGAGTATCCTTATGGAGATCATGTGTAAGTTTGTTAAAAAAAGTTGTATAGGCTTGTATTTAGATTACCTGTGGGACCCTAAATTTTAACTTTGTGAAATGTGAGGAATATTCTTTACAAATATTCTTCTTCAGATCCACCAGTCAGAATCTTTTCATATATGGTATTCAGAATGCTGAGGGCTCTCAAATTTTAGCCAGTTGGTGCATATTTGGGTTCCCTATTTGAGCCTGAATTTCAACTGCATGCAGTATGAGGAATATCATTTAAAAATCTTATGTTAAGGGTCACAAGTCATGTCTCAATCTTGAGGGTCACAAGTCATGTCTTAATCATAATTCAGAAACTATTTGAGCAACAATCATGAAACTTAACACAACTATAGAGAACAATGATAGGATGTGTCACCCAACGTACCTAGTTTGTAACTTCAAGGTAAAGGTCAAATTTCAAGGTCACATTTAAAATTGTCGATATTTGTGTCCCGTCCCAGCCATAACTCATAAACAAAGTTGATACAAATTTTCAGGACAGGAGGTGTGTCACAGATATGCGTTATACATCTTCAGGTTTAAAATCATTCTTGAGTGCAATATGTTAAAGGTTGTAAGTCAGGTCACTGCCATAACTTTGCAACTGTTGAGGTTACAATCATCAAATGTCATTCAGTTATAAAGAACAGTGGGAGAATGTGTCTGAATCCATAACTTCATGGTCAAGCTCAGATTTCAAGGTCACACTTGAAATCTGTCAATATTCGTGTCTCAGCCATAACTCAGAAGTGAATGTATTACTACAATTATCAAACTTAATACAAATGTTAAAGACAATCAGAAGGTGTGTGGTGTATAATGCTTGCAAACCTTCAAGGCCAAGATCTTACTTTAATGTCAAATGTTGAAGATCACATTTGTCATGTCTCATCCATAATTCAAAAACTGTTGTGGTCACAATCATCAAACATCACCCAATCATTAATTCCAACTCCATTTCAGATTTTGTGGTTTTCAGAGTGGAGCAGCATGTGTTACTCCTGTGATATTTTTTTTTCAATGGGAAGTTACCCCCAAAATTACCAGTTCTAGTACTCAGAAACTGAGGGATATGACAAAAATTCAAAACCATGTTTGCGGTGCCAAATTTTAGGACAATTGTTCTCAAGGAAATATTTTATAAAATTTACAAAACAGATATGTTGGAGTGATACTGGGAAATTTCAGATGATACTGACTCCGAAATGGTTAAAGATACCTCATGATATTTCACGATCTACTCACATGTAGAATTTCTTGGGAAGTGATTCTTCTTAACTCTGAAGTGAAAGATATGTTTGAAAAATTCAGTCACACATTTAAAGTGAAATTTCAAGATCCTTTCACACACAAAATTTGCCAGAAATACAACTTTGAATTTTTGCCTGTTTTTAGCTCAACTTGATGATGTCAAGTATGAGTTATTGGGGTGGGTTGCGATCTATCCATACATGTGGCTGTCCACAATTCCTTTAGCACACCCTACAGGTCGCAGCTGTCTAGTGTTCAACCAATGATCGGAACCGGCCACCACAATTGGATGCCAATGGCAACGGCTTCTGGAATATTGGTTCAACCGATTGTTGACAAGCATTTTGTGATGATTCATTAACCACATTTTATTATCTTCTGCAATTATTCAATTGTTAATGTAAAATGATGTCAATGATATGATTCAGTAAAGTTGAGAAACAACCACAATGTTTTTTCCTAATCTCTCTGGATACCCCTTTTTGGGATATACAAATTTAAACGACATGGAAAGCTTGCAATTGAGAGTACTTGCAGTAATCGCCAATTCATCACAGAAAAGTGAAGGTCGCACCCCATTGACTCAAGTCGCAGTAAAATTACCAGTCGCGCACACTTGGGTAGTAAATGTGGCTCAGAGAGCCACATTTGCCACCCAAGTGTATGAGACTGGTAATTTTACAGTGACCCCAGTCAACGAAGTTTAACACTGTGAAAAATGTTCAGTTTAATGTAGTTCTTTTGAGCCTCGACTTGTCAAGTAGTGCACGATATTACGATCGGAATTGGCATCAGAATTTGCCAATTGTGAGCTCAAATAACTGGTAATCGGTCAGTGACCATTTTTGGTAATCAGTTGAACACTGCACTTCTCACCCAATCAGTTCCAAACTTCATATGTGGTGTTGGGGCAATGTCTAGATGGGAACTATCGATTTTTTTCGTTTTTTGTTGAAAAGTATGGTTGCCAGTGGCCATCTTGAATTTGGAGATAAATTGTGCAACAATTTCTTAACAACCTACCTTGTAATTGTTTACTACAGGCTTGCACTTCAGTAGAAGAACCTAACTCGGATAAAATACTCTCTATTTTAATCTTTCCCAAGAGATTTGGGAAAGAAAAGTGGTGTAAAAACACCACGATAAAATAAGCCCAAACTGGGTCGAGCGCCATCGGTGCACACCCAGTATGGGATGCTCTTCCATAGTACAAATCCATGACTTCCGTAAACCAGTGTGCAGTGTGTCATCAATTCATCATTCTTTTGATTATCCGCACACGTGGTGGATATGTGCCATTTTGCTACGTAACAGTGATAGTTCAACTCGTCGATAATGGTTTTCCTATGACTGGTTTATGGATCTGATGATCGTATAATAACAGGACTGTGTTTTATATATTCTCGTTAATATTTTCAACCACATTCTCATTGTATATTATTTACTATTCCGTTTTCGCGAATGTTTTGTTTTCGACATCGTGTCAACGCGGTTCGACAATGAATTTTACGGTTGATAAATTTGATTGTAATTGGAGTTAGGTGTCAATCAGGGACTGTCTGGACAGGATTTCTTCACTCTGTTGAGGGCTGAATTTCTGGGGTTTTTCGGTCCCTGTCGGCCGCCTGGGTTCTGTCGTGTACCCACTGTTTTTTTTCTGCCACCTTCTCTCATAGTTGAGGGTGTTCTTCTACTTTCTGTTTCTGTTGAGTTCACCTTTTTCTTCTACTGCTCTCACCTCTGTTATTTCCAGTTCGGTTCCTTTAGGGCAATTCCTTTTGCCCTCGCCTTGATGCGTTCTCGTGGCCGTTTCTTCCGCACCCGCGTGTGGTGTGGAACGCTGTCGTTTCGGGAGCCTCCCGACTCGACCACGTTTGGTGTGAGTTATACCCCCTCCATTTGGGATGTGCAGCTCCTTCCACACCCACGGGGGGTGGGGAACACTGTCGTTTCGGGGCCGCCCGACTCGACCACGTCTGGTGAGAATTGCTCCCCCTCCATGGGGGATGTGCAGCTCCTCCCGCACCAGCAGGGGGTGGGGAAGGCTGTCGTTTCGGGCTGCCCGACTTGACCATGTCTGGTGAGAATTGCTCCCCCTCCGTGGGTGATATGCAGCTCCTCCCGCACCAGCGGGGGGTGGGGAACGCTGTCGTTTCGGGGCTTCCCGACTCGATCATGTCTGGTGAGAGTTATTCCCCTTCTGTGGGGAATGTGCATTTTTTTTTTTTACTGTGGTGGATACTGCGGGAGCTGTTAGATTTCTGGTGAAGAGATGCCTGGTTCCGGGACTATGCGCCCTCTCCAGTCGACATCTGAGGCTGTCACTAGGGTTGTGACTCCTCCTTTGGAGGCCGAGCTAGGTGGCTCTCTCCGCTTTTCCGCCAGTACCAACAGCTCCCGTCGTATCTGCTGCTACTGCTGTTCCTTCTACAATGTCATTGAGCACCATTTTTAGCCGGCCTCGGCTTATCCCTGCAAGGGTCTGCACGGATGTCTGTAGTGTGGTTGTGGGGTATCGGCCTCAGCCTTCCCCGACTTCAACTCGGCGAAGTCGGAAGTGGCTGCTGACTGAACCCCCTACTGTGTCCTCTCAGCCGTTGAGCACAGTAGTTTTATACCTGCAGTGGTTTGCAGCGGTGTCTGGGAGTGTAGACGTGGGGGTATCGGCCTCAGCCTTCCCCGACTTCAACTCGGCGAAGTTGGAAGTGGATACTGGCCGGACCCTCTACTGTGGTCTCTTTTTGCAAGCCCAACACCTTCTGTGCAGCCTGGACCTTCTGTCCTGCAGAGGTCTGCGGCAACTCTCTCGAGTCCCCGCTATGTTGATCCTCGGGGTGTGTCATACCCCTATACACGTCTGCCCTCAGATGTTTCGGCTGCCGCCCGTCGCCCCGCTTCGGGTGTATTGGAGGATCGTGACCATTCGCTGGTTAAGAGGGTCTGGTGTGAAGCCACTTTGCTGGTTCGTTCCCATGTAGAACCGGCTGATACGGGCAGTGAGCTTAGGGAGGCCCTCTCCTTACTTACTCAGGTTCTGTCCAAGAGCCTTCCCGTTGCTTCCAGCGAGGCAGCGAGTGGTTTCCAGCTGCCCCCTATGGCACCCCCTCCTGGGATTGGAAACAGGCCGCTTTCTGATCCCCATGGTGCCTACACCATGGGAGGCATCGGCTGGTGTGCCCACGATGGGCTATGTGTCTTCCGACTCCAGGGAGGAGTCAGACATCCTTGATGTCGAGAGCCAGCAGTCTTCTGACTTGGGGGCAGCTCTTGACTTTGTGTTTGGGTTCCTTCAGGATCTCCAACCATCAAACCAGCCGCCAGTGTCAGCCAGGCCGCGATCATTGGTCGTGCGCCTACAGCCTGTGAAGCAACCTGCTTCTGGGCGTCTTCGACCGTGCCAGTCAGTACAGGTGGTTGAAGCATTTTCAGCATTGGACTCTATGGTGAGTTCCAAGGCTATGAAGGCTCCGTTCTTCACCAGGGTTGACACCTTTTTGCCTCCGGTGCGTTATCGTTTCTACGATTTCGCCAATCTGTCAGTCCTCCAGACTTTGACGGTTTGGATCAGGACTCCAATTCCCTCGGGCTTTACAAGCCCAAGTTGGCCGTCATTCCTATGACGACTCTGGAGTCCATGTTGGGCTTATCGAGAGAAATGCTGGGTATGCTTTCTCTCTCCGATCACGTCGTATCTGCCTCCAGATAGGTTTGACAATGTACAGACTCCTTTGCGTGTGCTGTCCAAGGCGCTCATGCATCTTACTCACACGGATGTCTGTGACACGGCTATTTTGGAACTCATTCAAAGGGACTCAGTGCTGGACACAGGCCAATCTCTTCCTGAGGGCAGCGCGCTGCTCTTCGATCTGCTTCTTTGGCAGGTTCGCTACTGTTCCATGGGTTCCGTGTAGACGGTCCGGGATGAAATCCTACGTCATTCCAAAGATCAGCTGCTACTTTGTCAGCTTGATCAGCCTTCTAGGGGAGGCAGGGACTGTTCAAAGCCTAACAAGTACCCTTCTGCTTCCTCTGCGTAGCAAAGGGCTGATCCTTGTGCCACCGCTTCTACTTCTTACTCATGGGGTAAGGGTAAGCGCCGTCAGGCTAGAGGGAAGTCTCAGGATTCTTCATTCAGTAGAGGAGGTGGTTTCTCCTCTCGTGGGTCTCTTCGAGGCTCGAACTGAAGGTCCTCACCTCGATTCGTCCAGGTTGGAGGAAGGATAGCAGAGTTCGCAGACCGTTGGGCCACCATCACATCCGATCCTTGGGTGTTAGATGTTGTTCAGTCTGGGCTGCGAATATCTTTCTGAAGGCACCCCACTCTGTCCAGAGTGCCTCTTCCAATCACAGTTCCTTCGGACGTTTTACGTCGGGAGCTTTTGTCCACAGAGATAGACAATCTCCTGGCCAAGGTGGCGATCGAGGTCATCAAGAACATTCAGTCAGTGGGGTTTTATTCCCACCTGTTCTTGGTGCCAAAGAAGGGCGGCCGCCTCCGACTGGTTATCGATCTGAGTATCCTAAACCAGTCTATCATTGCTCACAAGTTCAGCATGGAGACTTTCAGGTCGGTCTGCCGTTCCATTCACCAGGGAGGTTTCGCTTCCAGCATCGACCTGCGAGGCGCTTACTTTCACGTACCGATTCATCGGGTGTCGCAGAAGTATCTCAGGTTCGCTTTTCTGGGGCGAGTGTACCAGTTGAAGGCCATGCCTTTCGGCCTCAACCTGGCTCCTTGGGCCTTCACCCGACTGATGTCGCATGTGATAGCCTTCCATTGCACACAGTCCAGGGTGACTACTTCGGCATATCTAGACGATATCCTCCAGAGGCATTCCAATGCTGCCTTACTGGAGTTGGATGTCGACACTCTGTTCAGCTTGCTCACATCGCTAGGATTCAGAGTCAATGAGGAGAAGACGGATCTGGTCCCTTCTCAGTCGTTTTGTCATCTGGGGATGGCCTTCCACACTCAGTTCAATACGGTGGCGGTTCCCCAGGCCAGGGCTGTGATTCTCTCAGCCTTTGCTCTGACTCTGTTCCCAGTCCACATCCGTGACAGCACGGGGTATTCTCCGGCTGCTCGGTCTCTGTGGATCGGTGACAGATCTCATTCCCCCAGGTCGGTTGCCTGTCCGACCTCTCCAACTGTTACTGTATGGAAATATTAATGATATTGGTAACAGAAAGAAATCTGAGAATCAGCAACAATAACTATGAATTTAACTATTCTGAAATTTAATTTAAAAAACATTAATAAAAAAAAAAACGATACAAAGATCTTTTACACTAATTGGTTTACAGAAAATAAAAACAGTGGTACTTATCAATTATTGAATTAGTCCAAAGTACAGTTTGACAGAATCCAGTAATCCAGGGTGAAGAATCTTGTGAAGAAAGTTACCAGCTGGCCATGGTAGTAGTAAATCCAAGAATGTCTCTTCAGAAACAGTATCCCGTAGATTTGTAATAAAATTTTCACTTAGAAATTTCAGCACTTTCCAATAAAATATAATAAAATGCTCTGCAAAATTCAAATGGAGTAAAAATCCAAGAAGTATTGGCGCCACAGGTAATTTCCAAATAATCCAGTAGAATCCTGGCTTTTCACAAAATAATATTATTATGTTTCACAGAAAGTATAAATTCTCTTTTTCAAGACAAATAGATTCTCTTCAAAATTCTCTTTTGAAATCAATCTTCCAAATTCACAAAAGAATCACTGCTTCTATAATAAATGCACTGTTCTGAAACAATAATAATCTCCAATGGAAACAACTGAAGTGAGTCTTTCTGAAATGCTTTCTAAAAATGAGTTTTTGAATTCTGTTGACAAACCTTTATATAGTTACAGAAGATGAAAATTCTTCAAAGTTCTAACAGTTTCTAGGGGATTCTGTTTAAAGTTCAAGTAAACAAGGTCATTGACCTACTTAAACAATTAAACAATCAACAGCTATATGTACAATATATTAGTGTAACAAAGATGTAAACAAAGGTCACTCAGTGCAAATGAGTCAGACCAGTCAGAAAATGCAGAAATAAAAATATCTCATATAATTAACAACTAAGGATATATCAATCTCAATATAATATGGGGGCTATAACACCAACACTTTCTCCTCAGTCGTTGGAGGCCGAATGTCGATTCTCTGGATCTGGTGCTTCAGTTACCAGAATCTCTTATCCTCACCTTCTCCACTGGACGAATGTTCAGTGGATCACGTTGGACTTACCCACATCTGATCGCGTTCTGACGGCAGATGTCAGCAATCTCGGATGGGGTGCGATGTTGGATCCTCTAGGTCTTTCCCTTAACGGGATGTGGGACCAGCATCGGGCATCTCTACACATCAACCAGAAGGAGTTTCTTGCTCTTCTTCTGAGTTTCAGGCAGTGGGTCCCTCACCTGTCGAATCGTCAGGTCCTTGTTGTTCGACAATTCGACAGTGGTTGCTTACATTCGGAACCATGGCAGCACGCACTCTGTTCCAATGTACGAATTGGCTCGGGATCTTCTACTGCTCGCTCAGGATGTCAGTGCCGGGGTGGTTGTTTGTCACTTTTCCGGTCGTCTGAACGTCCTAGCCGACTCCCTGTCCCGACAGTGCAGGTTCTTTTACACCGAGTGGATGCTCCACATGACGGTGTTCCATCAATCTCTTTGCGACTCATTGGAACCATCAGGTGGACACTTTCGTGTCCCTGTGTCCAGATGCTCTGGCTTTTGCCGTGGACGTCTGGCCCTCCTTTGGGACGGTCTTGTCAGCTATGCCTTCCTGCTGGTTCCGATTCTGCCTCAGGTTCTCGCCCAGATATGAACCTGCAGTCGTCAAATCCTTTCGATCACACCCATCGCCTCGGTGGGTGTGGATCAATCTGCTCCGCTCTCTGTTAGCGGTGGTTCTGGCATGTCTCCCTCTACATCGCGACTTTCTTTGCCAAAGTCGCCCGAGGAGGTTTCAAGTTGACCCGACTTCATTGTGCCTTCGCACATGTCTTTTATCGGGTTCTGTCTCCTCCGTAGTGGTTTTTCGAGACAAGCAGTGGAGTTGCTTTTCTTCTTCAAAGAGGCACTCACTCCACCGGTTTAGCCTCTCGATGGTGTGCGATCACTCTGTTGCTTCTGTCACTCCTTCGATCACACCGCTTGCGGAGTTTCTGGTATATGTTTGTTTCTGGGGGTCTCCAGCAATGGGTACAAGTCCATGCTTCGGAGACCTTTTTCATATGTGGTACCGCATTGTTTCGACACTCATCCTTGCCACTCCAAGCTTGTTCAGCTCTTTTCCTTGAAAAGGCCTAGGACTTTGCAGTTTACTCCAAGATGGTCACTTTCTTGGGCGCTGCTCTGCTTGGGGGTGGTGGGCATTCGTGCCTTTATCCTGGATGGATATGCGTTTTCTCACAGGCCAGATCTCTCCTGCATCCATTTCTCGATGGATTTGTCTTGCTATTCGAGCAGCTTCCGCTCGTCTAGCTACTGGTGATTGTATTACCAATTGTTTTTTCTGCCACGAGGTGCGTGCATTGTCTTCCTCTTTTAATAACTCTGTCATGTTGTCGGCTGACGGATGTTATACTGGCAGCCTGCTGGAGAAATGCTACATTCTTCTTTTATCTGTGACAGTTGCAGGAGCCGACAGAGGACCTTTGTTCTAGGGGCCCTCTTTCTTTGGCTCAGGCTGTTGTCTATCCCAGCCATTCAGCTTTTTTCAGGGTCAGTTCCAGCTCTGTGCAGTTACTGCCCTTTTTGTCTGTGCGTCGCACTTCACCATACTCCTCATCTTTCATTGTCTTTTACTAATGCTTGTGATGCTATGGTTTGATAGGCCTAGGGATCTCTTCCTCTGTCCACGGTTCCAGTGCTATTGAGTTATGTGTGGGTTGGTTATGTGATTCCCTCCATCCTATTGTCTATTCAGCCTGTAGTAAACAATTGCAAGGTAGGTTGATAAAAAATATCAATTTTATAGTAAATTTCCTTTCTTATTATACCTACTGCAGTTGTTTTCATGGAGGCCCACCCGTCTTCTTATTATACCCCCGCTTCGAAGAAGTGGGGGCTATATAGGAATCGCCCTGTACGTCCGTACGTCCGTACATCCGTCCGTACGTCCGTCCGTACGTCTTTCCGGACATGAAATTCTTGTGTGCGCAACTCCTCCTACATTTATCGATCAATTTGGACAAAACTTTTCAGACATCATCACTACTAAGTGAACATGCGCATATTCCAAGATTTTTGATCTGCGACAATTTTAACCAGGCTATCTCCCTTTGACTTAGATTTATTGTGTCTTTCTATCCGAACAAATTCTTGTGTGCGCAACTCCTCCTGCATTAATGAACCGATTTTGATGAAACCTTTCAAACATCATCTCTACTAAGTGAACATGTGCATATTCCAAACTTTTTAATCTGCGACAATTTTAACCAGGTTATCTCTCTTGAACTTTGATTTAATATGGGTTTCTACATGAAATTCTTGTGTGCGCAACTCCTCCTACATTTATCAATCAATTTGGACAAAACTTTTCAGACATCATCACTACTAAGTGAACATGCGCATATTCCAAGATTTTTGATCTGCGACAATTTTAACCAGGTTATCTCCCTTTGACTTAGATTTATTATGTCTTTCCGTTCGAACAAATTCTTGTGTGGTCAACTCCTCCTACATTAATGAACCGATTTTGATGAAACCTTTCAAACATCATCTCTACTAAGTGAACATGTGCATATTCCAAACTTTTTGATCTGCGACAATTTTAACTAGGTTATCTCTCTTGAACTTTGATTTAATATGGGTTTCTGCATGAAATTCTTGTGTGCGCAACTCCTCCTACATTTATCAATCAATTTGGACGAAAGTTTACAGACATCATCACTACTAAGTGAACATGCGCATATTCCAAAATTTTTGAGCTGTGGCAATTTTAACTAGGTTATCTCCCTTTAACTTAGATTTATTATGGGTTTCTACATGAAATTCTTGTGTGCGCAACTCCTCCTACATTTATCAATCAATTTGGACAAAACTTTTCAGACATCATCACTACTAAGTGAACATGCGCATATTCCAAGATTTTTGATCTGCGACAATTTTAACCAGGTTATCTCCCTTTGATTTAGATTTATTATGTCTTTCCGTTCCAACAAATTCTTGTGTGCGCAACTCCTCCCACATTAATGAACCGATTTTGATGAAACCTTTCAAACATCATCTCTACTAAGTGAACATGTGCATATTCCAAACTTTTTGATCTGCGACAATTTTAACCAGGTTATCTCTCTTGAACTTTGATTTAATATGGGTTTCTGCATGAAATTCTTGTGTGCGCAACTCCTCCTACATTTATCAATCAATTTGGACGAAAGTTTACAGACATCATCACTACTAAGTGAACATGCGCATATTCCAAAATTTTTGAGCTGTGGCACTTCTAACTAGGTTATCTCCCTTTAACTTAGATTTATTATGGGTTTCTACATGAAATTCTTGTGCGTGCAACTCCTCCTACATTTATCAATCAATTTGGACAAAACGTTTCAGACATCATCAATACTAAGTGAACATGCGCATATTCCAAGATTTTTGATCTACGACAATTTTAACCAGGTTATCTCCCTTTGACTTAGATTTATTATGTCTTTCCGTTCGAACAAATTCTTGTGTGCGCAACTCCTCCTACATTAATCAACCAATTTTGAATACATGTTGCACATTGTAAATGTGTTTTTCCAAATGTAAACCATATATCTGTGGGCTCTTTAAGTATTCAGTGCTGTTCTGTGGAAGGCCACATGCAAATACAAATTTCAACAACAAAAAATGATCTTTATGTATACATTTCCTTATGGCCTTCGCCTACATGATCAGAAGTGCATTCCTCTAAAAACCCAAAGCGGGGGTATTAATCACCTTCAGTGATAGTTCTAGTTCAGGTAAGAATCCTTCCTCCCCGCTGATCACATAACTCCTGTGTTGTCGGAATCAAAAGACTGATGAATTGATGACGCACTGCGCATTGGTTTATGGAAGTCGTGGATTTGTACTATGGAAGAGCGTCCCATACTGGGTGTGCGGCGATGGCGCCCGACCCAGTTTGGGCTTATTTTTAGCTCAACTTTGGCGAAGCCAAATTTGAGCTTTTGTCATGGCCCGTCGTCCGTCTGTCCGTCTGTCCATACGTCAACAATTGGATACGGCTCGGGCTAGAGGCCGTATTTATGAACTGATCTTTACGAAACTTCTTGGGTACCTTTGTTATGACCGTGGGACGAGAACGAGTGTTTTTGGGTGCGGTCCCAAATTCAAGATGGCCGCCAGCTGCCATTTTGTACCGACGATGCAGAAATCTGTTTTTTGTACAGAACTTCCATATGAAAGCTCTGATTTGAATAATTTTTTGTATAAATGTTTAGTACCATGGGATACATCACATATAATACGTTTTTTTTTCTCGTGCGTAAATTGTGCAAATTAGACTAATTTTGATGTTTTTTTGTGTTACTTTCAGCACTGTAAGTGCAAATGCCAATACGGCTCGGGCTAGAGGCCGTATTTATGAACTGATCTTTACGAAACTTCTTGGGTACGAGAACGAGTGTTTTGGGGTCTGGTCCGAAATTCAAGATGGCCGATGGCAGCCATTTTGTACAAAATTAGGTGCAATCAGATTTTTGCACAGAACTTCCATATGAAAGTGCTGATTTGAATAATTTTTTGTGTGAATGTTTAGTACCATGGGATACATCACATATATTACAGGTTTTTTTCTCGTGCAGAAATTATGCAAATTAGATGAACTTTGATTTTTTCATTGCGACTTACACACAGTAAGTACACATGTCAATACGGCTCGGGCTAGAGTCTGTATTTATGAACTGATCTTCACGAAATGTCTTGGGTACCTTTGTTATCACCTTGGGACGAGAACGAGTGTTTCTGGGTGCGGTCTAAAATTCAAGATGGCTGCCAGTGGCCATTTTGTATCGAAATTAGGTCTAATCAGTTTTTTGTACACAACTTCTATACGGCTCAGACTAGAGGCCATATTTATGAACCAATCTTTACGAAACTTCTTGGGTACCTTTGTTATCACCGTGGGATGAGAGCGAGTGTTTTTGGGTGTGGTCCAAAATTCAAGATGGCCACCAGCAGCCATTTTGTACCAAAATTAGTGCAATCAGTCTTTTGTACAGAACTTCTGTATGAAAGTTTTGATTTGAATAAATTTTTGTATGAATGTTTAGTAACATGGAATACATCACATATTGTAAGGTTTTTTTTTTTCGTACAGAAATTATGCAAATTAGATGAACTTTGATTTATTCAGTGCTACTTACACAATGTAAGCACACATGAGCTTTTGTCATGGCCCGTCGTCCGTCTGGCCGTCTGTCCGTCTGTCCGTACATCAACAATTGGATACGGCTCGGGCTAGAGGCTGTATTTATGAACCGATCTTCACAAAACTTTTTGGGTAACTTTTGTTATCACCTTGGGACGAGAATGAGTGTTTCTGGGGGCAGTCCAAAATTCAAGATGGCTGCCAGTGGCCATTTTGTACCAAAATTTGGTCCAATCAGTTTTTTGTAACAAGTTCTATACAGCTCGTATTTATGAACTGATCTTCACAAAACTTCTTGGGTACCTTTGTTTTCACCTTGGGGCAGGAATGAGTGTGTTTTGGGGTGCCTTTGTTATCACTGTGCTATGAGAACAAATATTTTGGGGTTGAGTCAGACCCACTCTGGGACTCAAAGATTTCTTTTCTAGTTTAGCATCTGACTGTAGCCCACCTTTACAATACTTTACCTATACATTTGTTACAGGCAACGGTCAGTATTTATGTACAGACCGTTACAATACTTTATATGTACCTTTGTTATCAGGTCATTACCTAGATGTTTGTCATTGCTGTGTCACATACTATACATGTACATGTCTTTGTCTTGACAAGTTGAGCTACAGTGTCATTGACACTTTCATTTTGTGGTGTTTTTACACCACTTTTCTTTCCAAAATCTCTTGGGAAAGATTAAAATAGAGAGTATTTTATCCAAGTTAGGTTCTTCCACAGTAGTGCAAGCCTGTAGTAAACAATTGCGGTAGGTATAATAAGAAAGGAAATTTACTATAAAATTTATATTTCTTTAGCACACCCTACAGGCTGCAGCTCTCACCCGATCACTACCAAATTTCATATGTAGCTTTGGGGGCAATGTCTAGATGGGAGCTATCAAATTTTTCAGAATTTCGTTGAAAAACATTGCTACCTGCAGCCATCCAAGATTTGGCATATGAATTGTCAACAATTCCATTAGCATACCCTACAGGCTGCATCTCTCACGCGATCTTTTTCAAATTTCATATGCAGCTTTGGTGTGATATCTAAATGGGAGCTATCAAATATTTCTGAATTTTGTTAAAAAACATGGCCGCCAGCAGCCATCTTGGATTTGGATATAAATTGTCAACAATGCCATTAGTGCATCCTACAGGCTGCATCTCTCACCTGATCTATTTTGAATTTCATAGCTTTAGTGTGATGTCTAGATGGGAGCTATCAAATTTTTCTGAATTTCATTAAAAAATATGACCGCCAGCAGCCATCTTGGATTTGGCATATGAATTGTCGAAAATTCCATTAGCACACCCTGCAGGCCACATCTCTAACCCAATCTTTTCAAATTTCATACATAGTTTTGGTGTGATGTCTTGATGGGAGCTATCAAATTTTTCTAAATTTTGTTAAAAAACATGACCACCAGCAGCCACCTTGGATTTGGCATATAAATTGTCAACAATCCCATTAGCACACCCTACAGGCCGCAGTTCTCACCCAATCGTTTTCAAATTTTGTATGTAACTTTGGTATGATGTCTAGATGTGAGTTATCAATTTTTTTTGCATTCCGTTGAAAAAGATGGCCACCACCCAGCCACCTTGGATTTGACATATAAATTGTCAACAATCGCATTAGCACACCCTACAGGCCACATCCCTCACCCCTTCTTTTTCAAAATTTCATATGTAGCTTTGGTGTGATGTCTAGATGGGAGCTATCAAAGTTTTTTGAATTTTGTTGAAAAACATGGCTGCCAGTGGCAATATTGGATTTGGCATATAAATTGTCAACAATTCCATTAGCAGACCCTACAGTCCGCACCTCTCCCCAATCTTTTTCAAATTTTGTATGTAACTTTGATATGATGTCTAGATGGGAGTTATCAAATTTTTCTGCATTCCGTTGAAAGAGATGGCCATCACCAGCCATCTTGAGTTGACATATAAATTGTCAATAATTCCATTAGTACACTCAACATGCCCCATCCCTTAACGGATTATTTTCAAATTTCATATCTAGCTTTGGTATGATGTCTTTTCTGTAGAAACTTGAGTGAATGACTTGGCATACTGGATCTTTCTATTTAGTCCGTTTTTGGGCAAGTTGAACCGCAGTGTCATTGACACTTTCATTTTTAATATTTTCCGCTTGTAACACCAACAACATGTGATGCAAGAGTTTGAACGTCACTAACTTGAAAGTGCTTCTCACTCCCCCTTTTGACTGTATACAGAGTACAATATTAGAGTCTGAAAATTAATAATACATGTTTAAATGTAAAAAAGCAGTAAAGCTGAAAGTTGGCCAAGACAGCAGAAGATGTTTTAGAAATGCACAACATGTACAACTTGAGATGCATCTCCCGGTGACAAAATTAGCCTTTTATGTCAAAATGTTATAAAGTAGCATAACTGTTCGAAAACAGATATTTTTGAAAAACTGAAAGTTGATCAATATAGAGAATTGAAAGATTTGTATATAAATTTTAAATTTAAGAAGATTCAGACAATTTTTATTGTTTGTTGCTCTTTTTTTGAAAATGGCATCAAAGACACTTTAGGTCAGGTTAAAGTAGGACATGCATTGCTTCAGTACAATGGTAAAGATACTGCATGAACAGTTAACATTGAAACTTCATAAGAATGTATTTTATACATCTAATATTTATAAGTTTATTGATTAGCTTCTGTGTTAGTAGCTGGTAGGCCTGAGGTGACTCATATATCCTACAGCTGATATTTTAGGAGCATGAGAAAAGAAAACCTCAGTTGTAAATAAAATAAGTCATTGGAGCTCAATTACACCTTAGAAAATGTACTGCATTACAACAGTATATACCTCCCTTACATAAAAGCTAGTGTAACAGGGGTGGGGTGAACAATCCCAAGGGGCTAGAACCCTGGCCAAAATCTCCCTGTTGTTCTTCAGTTTCGTGAGGATCTGGGTCAACTAGCAAACCATGGATAAACTAAACTTTATGATTCTGGAGAATCATGGCTTTTCCCGATGAGATTCCATGATTTTTCATGACCCCACACGGTGTCTGATGAATTGTTTTTAATTGTCTCACCGGAGTTCCTTTATTGATGATATGAGAAAGGTGGGTATCGTGGTCTCAAATGACTCAGTTTGATAAAAAAAAATGTTTAGGTGCAAACCATCATTAATGGAGGGGAGGATTAATATCAATATCGTCGTCGGACAAGTTAATGACCAACAGAAGGGGTTATGTTTGTTTGACACATACCCATCGTGTGCTATGGCTATTTGAGAATGGTCCATTTTAACTTATATATCCAAAATATTGATGTCTGGCAGTTTGTAGAGAGTTAACAAGTGCTAACAGGAATATTTTTACATGCAACTTGTAATGTCACACCAAGAACTGCGAATGGCCATTTTTTCTTAAAAATCTACAAATTGTTTTCAGAGAAATCCAGGGAGAACACAAGATTCCATGATCTTTTTTGACACTGGAGTGTCTGAAGAATTGTTTTTAATTGCATCACTAAAGTATTTTTATTGATGCCTTGTGAAAAGTGGGTATAATAGTCTTAAATAACCCAGTGTGATAAAAGAAAGTTTTGGTTAAAACATAACTGTTGATGGAGAGGGTTAATATAACTATCAGCGTCTGAGAATAAGCGTCTAATGCAAATAGCCCATTATATCTCAAATTTATCGAAACTTTCGATATTTGACAGTTTGTGGAGGGTTAATGAAGGCTTGCGAGAATAATCCTTCTCCAAAGTTTATTTGTTCTTGAAAATCTGTAAGAACAAATTGAAGATATCCACAGAAAATGTGAACTTTAAGTTCTAAAACATGTCATGTGTCGTCTCTGTATCAATTATCTCCTGTTCGACCACAGTTGTTATGCATCATTACGTCATTTTTTCACATCTTCTAGAGCTATTGACAACGAGAAACATGAATTTATAGACAAAAATAATTACATATATAAATAGGAAGTGTTGTTCATACATCTGTGTAAATAAAATTTAGGCTGGGATGGAGGATGGGCAGTATAGCCATCTTATAAACTAGTATATACCTAGGCCCACTGCCGGGGAAATGTTGGCGCCACCACTGCATTTGATAACTGCCTTACAGAGTATTAAATATACCTGCACCCCTTCCCATATTGGGGAACTCCCCCTTTTATTGTAAGGTTCCTTAGGCACAACATAGCGTCTGTAAGATGGCTATATATTGCCACGTTGCCACCCTGGGTTGGAGGATGGGCAGTGTATAACCGTTTTACAGACTAGTATATACCTGGACCCACTGTCGAGGGAATGCTATAGTGTCAATACTGTATTTGATATTATAAGTAAATGATTCCACTGTAGCTAACTTTATTTACTGCTTTCTTATCTTGCAGTGGCGGGGGCAGAGGCGTTGTGGTAACCGGTTCTTGTCAGATCACCGAAGTTAAGCAATGTCGAGCCCGGGTGACCGTCCTAATGATCAATTCGGACTCCCGCGTTGTGCCAGTGGGCAAGGCACTTAACGCCAATTATCCAAATGGGAGCATGATGCTGCCGTGTACTAAGACGTACCGCACGTCGATGGTACGCATGTCTTCAACCAATCTAACCCAGCCTGTGCTGCAGTGCGGAGTTACGATGTTAGGGAGCTGGCAGCTGCTCGTCATTGACTGGTGGTTCTCTCCGGGTACTCCAGCTTCCTCCATCCGTAGACCTGTCACGATCATGATTGGCCGTTGTGCAAATATTATCATGCACTGTAGTGTGGAATATGAAGTGAGACGTACCTTTCAATGTGTGTTTGGTTGGAGAAAGAGATAGGGGGGAAGGGGTGTGGTAAGATCGGTAATTTTGTTGGGATAAATTGACCGATGGCATGGGACACTGTGGAATTGACCGATGAAACGGGACGCAGTGGGAGTGGAACTTATGGGCGGTTATTCTTGATAATAAATAAATATACACTTACTTTGAGTTCATGAGGATTCACTGGAAATCATATATCGACCACCGATACTTCTCAATTATGTTCTGCTCCCCATTCTATGAATTGCGCTTCAGACTTCTCAAATCTAGCACCCACCCCCACATCATACCCCGGCAGAATTTTGGCTCGCTAAAAACTTAATGTTTACTTTATTCTCCCAACATCTAACAAAACGACAACTAGAGGTGCTTCGCAGGGCCATCGGGAGCACGGGCGGGCAGGGCAACTCATATTTTCGGGGCTCGTACCCCAGAGCAGTATGCCGGCTATGCTCGTAACAATGTCCTCTCCCCGATGGCTCGGGTGCTTCTTAGGATAGAAAGGTAAATGGGGGAGGGCCCCGTTAGCAAACAAACTTGGTGAAAAAAACAGCAGAGGGGCATATGTCCTAGGTAAAAAAAACTACAGGAGGCAGGTGCCCTAGGTGAAAATAAAAACAGCACGGCAATGGGGGTGGGGTGGAGGGGGGGGGGACTGATGTCCCCGCTAATTAATTTTAATAGAAGGCAGTTGTTCATGGGGCAGGTGTCCATATCCCATTGTCCAGTATTCCAAATGTTCTATGGTACTTGACCTTGACGGAAACAGCATTTTAACAAGAAACAACGGGAAACCTTTTTGCAGTAATGCTGCACATATAAACTTGATTTTACTACTTCGATACCAGCGTTCCTTACTCTCGTCCTTTCAGTGCATCATCGCAGTATTTCACCCGAATCGAGTTCTGGCGTCATGCAAGTTTGGCCGACATACTTTCAATTTTGTTATTCCCAACTACATCTTTATAATTTCATGATTACTGATCGGAATTTTGAAAATGACACATGCAATCGCGACAGAGTTTTCTGAAAAACTCGATTCTGCAAAAGGTTTTAGTGAAATTGGATTTTTTTTTCATTTTCAATTTCGATGACTCTTAACAAAAAGTTGTTAATTACTGATCATCCCAAATGAGATCAAAGATTAACGCCGAAGATTAATAACAGACAAAGAATCTTCTAAAAATATACATGTGCATTCCTAAAATGCAATAAATCAAGTCTTTTTTCACGTTTTATGAGAGGAATATGTCCAATCATACCATTGAATCATTCTTAAGTGTGTGTGGGTGAGAAATTTTGTATACGGACAAAGTACACACTGAATAAAATAATTGGCATTATTTCCGCGGACGTATTTTTATCTTTGCTTCTTGGGGAAATCCATGCTGCTAAATACGACGAAGGAGTGTTATCTAATGAGGTCAGGTAGTCGGGACCAACAGCCTTCCTCGCAGTATATTTAGTGGGGCAGGGGTCGATTTTACAGGTAATATAGGCAGCATACATGGTATGGGCTGTCTGTCTTTAATTTTTAACCTTTATAGGGGTATCACTCTGTAACCAGCCCTAAACGGGTTAAAGCTTGGTTTTGTGAATACCTTTATTACTTACAAAAATGATCGTCTGTGAATTCCACTTCCAATAAAGGAGGTTGTGTTTATCTCGCAGGTACACATTTGGTGTTAGGGTTGCCCAAGAACAGCCCATTTTCTCAAAATGTCTATGCTTGGCAACCTCTGGAGGGTTAGCAAATGCTTACCGAAATATTCTGTCCATGCAACTTGTAATGTCACTCCAAGACCTGCGAATGGTCAATTTTTAAAAAAAATTTTTTGGAGAAATCTACAGAAAACTGGAATTTTAAGCTTTTAGGGGTATGTATATCTCCTTAACTTGCCAAAAATGGGTTAAGACCTTGATTTTTGAATACACTTTCTACTTACAAAAATGTTTCACTGGCAACTTTGCATCCGGTAAAAGAAGTTATTTTTCTCTGTTGCCTTCTCATTTGATGTTGTTGGTGTCCAAAAATAGACTATTTTTTCAGAACTTTGACATTTAGCAGCTCATAAAGGGTTAACCAATGCTTACCAGAATAATTTATCCATTCAAGTGGTAATGTGACACCAAGACCTATCAATGGCCATTTTTTGTTGAAAACCCTACCAGGTGTTTGTAAAGAAATCCAGGGAAAACATAAATTTTTAGCTCAACTTTGGCAAAGCCAAATTTGAGCTTATGCCATGGCCCGTCGTCCGTCTGTCCATCTGTCCGTCAACAATTGGATACGGCTCGGGCTAGAGGTCGTATTTATGAACCGATCTTTACGAAACTTCTTGGGTACCTTTGTTATGACTGTGGGACGAGAACGAGTGTTTTGGGTGCGGTCCGAAATTCAAGATGGCTGCCAGCTGCAATTTTGTCCCGACGATGCAGAAATCTGTTTTTTGTACAGAACTTCCATATGAAAGCTCTGATTTGAATAATTTTTTGTATGAATGTTTAGTACCATGGGATACATCACATATAATACGGGTTTTTCTCTCGTGCAGAAATTATGCAAATTAGATGAACTTTGATTTTTTCAGTGCTGCTTTCACACAGTAAGTACACATGTCAATACGGCTCTTGCTAGAGTCTGTATTTATGAACCGATCTTCACGAAACGTCTTGGGTACCTTTGCTATCACCTTGGGACGAGAACGAGTGTTTCTGGGTGCGGTCCAAAATTCAAGATGGCTGCCAGTGGCAATTTTGTATCGAAATTAGGTCTAATCAGTTTTTTGTACACAACTTCTATACGGCTCAGGCTAGATGCCGTATTTATGAACCGATCTTTACGAAACTTCTTGGGTACCTTTGTTATTACCGTGGGATGAGAACGAGTGTTTTTGGGTGTGGTCCGAATTTCAAGATGGCCACCAGCAGCCATTTTGTACCAAAATTAGTGCAATCAGTCTTTTGTACAGAACTTCTGTATGAAAGTTCTGATTTGAATAAATTTTTGTATGAATGTTTAGTAACATGGAATACATCACATATAGTACGGGTTTTTTTCTCGTGCAGAAATTATGCAAATTAGATGAACTTTGATTTATTCAGTGCTACTTATACTCTGTAAGTGCACATGTCAATACGGCTCGGGCTAGAGGCTGTATTTATGAACCGATCTTCACAAAACTTCTTGGGTACCTTTGTTGTCACCTTGGGATGAGAATGAGTGTTTCTGGGTGCGGTCCAAAATTCAAGATGCCTGCCAATGGCCATTTTGTACCGAAATTAGGTCCAATCAGTTTTTTGTCACAACTTCTACACAGCTCATATTTGTGAACTGATCTTCACGAAACTTCTTGGGTACCTTTGTTTTCACCTTGAAACAGGAATGAGTGTGTTTTGGGGTGCCTTTGTTATCACTGTGCTATGAGAACAAATATTTTGGGGTTCAGTCAGACAGACCCACTGTGGGACTCAAAGATTTTTTCTAGTTTAGCATCTGACTGTCACCCACCTTTACAATACTTTACCTATACATTTGTTACAGACAACACAGACCGTTACAATACTTTATATGTACCTTTGTTATCAGGTCATTACCTAGATGTTTGTCATTGCTGTGTCACATACTATACATGTACATGTCTTTGTCTTGACAAGTTGAGCTACAGTGTCATTGACACTTTCATTAAGCTTTTGATGGATATCACTATTAACAACAACAAAAGGGCTTAACGTTTGGTTTTTTGAATACCCTTATTACTTACAAAAATGGTCCTTGGTGAATTCCACTTCCAACAAAGGAGATTAAGTTTATTTCTCAGGTACACGTCGGGAGCTGTGGGTGTCCGTAAACAGCCCATTTCAACAAAATTACGATGCTTGGCAGCCTGCAGAGGGTTAATAAACACTCACCGGAATATTTTGTCCATGCAACTTGTAATGTCACACTAAGACCTATGAGTAGTCAATTTTTCTTGAAAACCTACGGGATGTTTTTAGCTAAATCCCCAGAAAATGGGAATTTTAAGATTTTAAGGGGTCTCTCTCTTTAGCCTGGCCAAAATGGGTTAAGACTTCGACTTTTGAATACCCTTACTACTTACAAAAATGTTTCCGTATAGATTGTGCGCTCGATAAATGAAGGCACTTTTCTTTGTGGCATACCTGTTGGGTGCTGTTGGCATCCAAAAACAGCCCATTTTACCACAATTTTGAGTTTTAGCAGCCCGTGGAGGGTTAACAAATGCTCACCACAGTATTTTGTGGATGGAACTTCTATTGTCACATCAAGGCCTGGGAATGACAATTTTTTCTTGAAAATCTACAAGACTCGTTTAGAGAAAACCACGGAAAACTCAAATTTTTGAGCTTTATGGGGGTATTGCTGTTTAACCAGCCCAAAACAAGTTTTTTGAACACCCTTATTACTTACAAAAATGATCTCCGGTGAATTCCACTTCCAATAAAGGAAGTTATGTTTATCTCTCATGTATCGTTTGGGTGCTCTGGGAGCCTGAATCCGGCCCATTTTATCAAAATTTCGATGTTTGGCAGCCTGTCAAGCCTGGCATTCTGAAAAATGCAGGAGGGCAAAAAATCGCTCTCCTCAATCAGCTTAGGAGAGCAATTAGCTTTACACAGCATTTTAAGTATCCAGTTGAACGAACTCATTGAAACTGAAACCAACAGACTACATCAGTGATTTTAGTAACTTTACTAAGGTAAAGCGAAATCTCTTAGACATCTAGATGTCACACTCAACAACCAAACACACACTTGACAAGACCTGTGTGTGTACCCAGACCTGTTGTCCAAGAAAGTCATACGCCTACCACTACCACCTTCAACCCCCAAGGGGGGTTGAAGGTGGTAGTGGTGGGCGTATGACTTTCTTGGACAACAGCTCTGCTTGAATCTACAGTCACATCCTGGTGCTAGTGCTTCAAGTGACAGGATAGTAGTAATGGTAGTATATTATAGTGTCAATATTCCTTGAATAATTACCCCTCAAACTGTGATGCCAGTTGTGACAGAAAAAAAAAATATTGCTGTGACCCATTTTGCTTCAAATGATTGCAGCTGTGTTGGTTGCAGCCATTACCTTTTACCACTAAACCACTTTCAAAATGAAATTACATGATGTTATGTGACTTCGAAGTTAAATTACATTTTTGCTTTGCAACAAAAATTTAATGTGAGCATAATACATGTAATCTCAATCATCCCAGACCAAAATGTTTAGGAGGGCAATTTTTCGCTCTCCTTAGTTCTTTCAGGAGGGCAGTAAGGAGAGCTAAAAAATCGCTCTCCTGAAATTGCCAAGCCTGGCCTGTGGAGGGTTACCATATGCATCGTCTGATATGTCGTGTGTATCAAAGGTCGTGTCACAGACAGGTCTAGCAATGATGAATGTTTAAAAAAAATCTACAAGACGTGTTTCGAGAAAGTGACGATAAACCTCAATTTTGACAGTTTTTTGCCAATTCTGATGAAATAAGGGTTAAATCGAAAATTCCGCTTCGGTACATTTTTAGATTTTGTGCCATTCTATGCATGTGCAAAATTTTGTGAAAATCGGTCCGAAAGACAAAATGTGTGGAACCCCCCCCCCTCAAAAAAAATAATAATCCGTAGAAAAACAAAAGTCTTTTCCAGATGGAAAAGCCTAAATATAACTCAACTCTAGAGGTAGAATAATCATTAAGTTATGTGTTGTAGTCTGGATGAATACACAATAAAATGGGATAACAGTTTATACGTGGTTTATTAAGAAGCCAAAAAATAGTATGATATGAAATGGACATGATTATGAATGATGAGTCAAAAACCACGGGTCCACTACACTTTTTACCATAAAGAGGATTAAAATTACACCCAGCAAGTCTATTAACTTGAATGGTTCCCACAGAACTCCCAGGGCCTGGAGAGAATCAGTGTCAGAAACAGTGATTCTCACCAGGGCCGAGTTAAATGGGTCCGAAAATGACGGTACCCATTACGGTTAACCTTTTTATGTGTACCCATACTATGTATGGTACACATAATGCCGGCATCTGGGGTGGCCATCCATCGTTCGTCCATCCTTTGTCCGTCCATCTGTCCGTCCATCCATCCATCTGTCTGTCTGTCCATCTGTCCGTCCGGCGTCCATATCCATTTCTTTGGCATTCAGTAACTTAAAAATATTGCTTGGATTGTCTAGTTACTTTACATTTGTGTTCAGGTTACTGAATTGCTGAGCTGTATAGTTTTTGGTGTAAATCTGATCATTTGATCCTGAGATATTAACCCTTTATCCTTCAAATTGAAAATTCCTCCAATCCCTTTGGCATTCAATAACTTAAAAAATATTGCTTGGATTGTCAAGTTACTTTATATTTGTGTTCAGGTTACTGATGTGCCAAGCTGTATAGTTTTTGGTGTAAATCTGTTATTTTGATCCTGGGATATTAACCCTTGATCCTTCAAATTGAAAATTCCTCCAATCCCTTTGGCATTCGATAACTTGAAAAATATTGCTTGGATTGTCAAGTTACTTTAAATTTGTGTTCAGGTTACTGATGTACCGAGCTGTATAGTTTTTGGTGTAAATCTGTTATTTTGATCCTGAGATATTAACCCTTTATCCTTCAAATTGAAAATTCCTCCACTCCCTTTGGCATTCGATAACTTGAAAAATATTGCTTGGATTGTCAAGTTACTTTTTATTTGTGTTCAGGTTACTGATGTGCCAAGCTGTATAGTTTTGGGTGTAAATCTGATAATTTGATCCTGAGATATTAACCCTTTTTCCTTCAAATTGAAAATTCCTCCAATCCCTTTGGCATGAGATAACTCAAAAAATTTCAATCCGATTGTCATGTTACTTTATTTATTTATTCAGGTTACTGATATGCTGTGCTGTATAGTTTTTTTATGTAAATCTGATAATTTGATCTAGAGATATTAACCCTTTATCCATCAAATTAGACACTCTTCCAATCCATTTCTATATGTACCCATACCATGTATGGTGTACATAATGTCGGCATCCGTGGTGGCCCTCTGTCATACAGCTTTCTACTAGTTGTGCGTATGGGTACACATCTGACGATTTCATTGGCCTATTTTTACAGGTTACAAAGTGTTCCCATACTAAGCTAGTATATGGGTTTATGTTTGGACAGCTAGATCAAAGCTTTACCCAGACTTAAAGTGGACAACGAATTATGAGCGAGTCCGCTCTTATATAGGATAATTTCGCGGGGAAAAGTTTCAAATACTGTAATCTGATTGATCCCTCGCTTTCACCTTGACAAATGAAACAGCAACAAAATGCACTACGGCGTGAACCAATAAGATACATCGATTCATTTTAAACATGGAAATGACTTGAAGCCAACAAAAATAGAATTAAACCTCTGTTATGTGCAGACGAATTATAACAGTAATTTAGAACTTATATTGTTTATTATTTTTCAACTGCTGTTACCAAATCCGTTACACTAGTACAGCATATAAACTGATGCAAAAATCAACTAAACATAATCTCTGATCATTGATCAAACAGCTATAGTTGTCCAGGCATCAATGTAATTATTTTCTTTTCACTTTCAGTATAATCTTCTGACAGAAAAGAAACCATGTCATGTGTTTATTTTTTTGAGTGTGAAAGGCAGCTGGAAGATTTGAACAAAAAAGTAAAAACAGTATTTGATAACATAAAATCATATTGCTACCCAATATTTCCTGACCTTGATGCATTAATGTCTGCTATTGTGAAAACTGGCTATCTTTTGGAGGTATGTATTTATACCCTATCAAGCACATATTTAGAGTGTGTGAAACACACAGACTCTTATTATTTTTGTATGGTTTCTTTTTCTTTTATTTCTTCTTCTTTTTCTTCTTCTATATTTTATTACACACCCATTTAAAATTAAGGTTTGTTCACGACATTCTAGAATGTGTGATAAAAATAAACTTTTATTGCACACGTGTGGGATACAGATTTTTGCACTTTTTTAATGTAAGAATGGAACCAGTCATATTTCTGGGGATACAGTACATGGGCCTGTTTCGATGCAATGGGTCATTTATTTTGATGTTGTAAAGTGGATGTTCGCGGTCCATAGTATCTGAGTTTATATTGTTTCTGATGAAACTCATGTCCTATACACTGACCGACCGTCAAAAGAAACTTCCAAATTTATTTTCTTAACGTGAACAATACTGACTGACTATTGATTAAATAACCCGAGGGGTTAAAGTATGACATGGAAATGACTGACAAACAGTTCAAACTAAAGAACAATGTAGACAGAATTTGAAAGCGTCTATGAGTGACGTCATTTCGAATGAATGACGTTGCGCGAGCTTGTTTCTAGGTCACCAAAATGAAATGCAAAACAAATTGCCTGTCGATATTCACTTGAATTCGTATGGATTCTGTACTCCTGTTAAAGGCTATAACACAAACTTTAATAAATATTGAGCAGGCATAGTGAACAATACTATCATTTCTCTTGGACAATAAGGATATAAATTTAATTTACGTGGGATGAATTGACAATGGCTACTGTAATCTTGACTTAAATCTTAACCTGCCTGTCAATGTCATATCAATCAGTGGAGTAACAACAGTCCCATGGAATTTGGAAGTCAGATAAACATGTGAGTTTTTTTTATAATTTCTCATTGATGGATTTTCCGTATTTACACCTATTGTTTCTTTTGAATGTGTGGTAACTTTTTTTCAACCGTTCAGAATTCGCGCTGTAAAATTGAGGCATAAAAAGGCGTATTTCAGATGAAGAGTGTTTCGTCGATCGAAGTGGTGACGCATTACAATTTGCAAGTGAAACTATGAATGAAAGTTCAATCGGCGTACGAAATAACAATAAGACTGGTCTCCTGCTTGTGAAGAATAATTTGGATTTTTGTCTTATTTTATTTCCTTTACCTCTCAGAAGGATAGGTTAATTTTCACTTAGTATTACCATGAAAGGCCTGTTTCAGAAATTTGCGAAGGTGTGTAATAAATACAGAACCACACAAGCGTTTGAATGGGTTAATGTTTATCACACTCGTTTGGTTTGACGCAGAATACCACTCGAGGCTTCGCCTCTCGTGGTATTCTTGCGCCCAACCAAACTCGTGCGATAAACATTAATCCATTCAATCGCTTGTGCGGTTCTTTATATATCTACTGGTTATCTCCTCACTTGTCTGCATGATAACTACTTGAATACAAATCTTCCTTTCTTGCTGCTTTTTGGCATACTAGTATAATAGAGAGTTATTAGTAATTATTACCACTTTAGCATGCGTTCTCTAGTATATTAACACAATTTTACCTTTACGGTAAAAGTGAATAATGCACAGACTCAAACCGGAAGTTGTGTATTAATGTGGTTAACAGCCTGCTTCCGGCTAAATGTTTCGTTAACAGCCTCGGCTCCAGTTATAGTTTATGTAATCTGTCATACCAAAAGCGACACTGGTTCTGAGATGATGAAACACGCTTAACTGCAATGAACGTTAAAAAAACACGTGAAATTTGTGTGATTTCCCCATTAATTCGGTGATGAAGCATTCGAATTGTCAAGGTGAGTGTAATTAATTCATTACGGTAGGTGTTTGTTAGTAGATTTCGGGAGAAGGCCAATTTTTCATGGCAAACAAAAATATTCAAATTAAGCTATCATGTCGTTGACCACGTGACGTTTTGTTTATGTAGAAACAGATGACACATGTGTTTTGGTTAAATGACATTGCGAAAACTCAGGATGTCACAATCAAGTGAACTTGATGAAGAACCTTTGGATTTAACCATTTTAGAAGTGGTAATAATAATAATAACACAATTTTGTTGGGCATCCCTGTTTATTAACGGCCCTCCAGGAATGATTAACAGACTTCGGGCCATTAACAGCCCTCAACTTAGTCTCGGGCTGTTAATGGACCCTCTGGCTGTTAATCATTCCTGTCGGGCTGTTAATAAACCGTAACGCCCTCCAAAATCATGTTATTGGTATATTAACCATATATGTTTTTCAGGTTACTCGTACAAATATTGTGATCTTGATGGTTTTAGGCATCCTAATGGAGAGTTACTAGTACTCGACCATTTGTGTTTTCAGGCTCTTGGGATGTATTCTCTTCACACCCTTATCTGCATGATTATTATTATTTATGGGGTATACTGGAATCACCTTTCCATCTGTCCGTCCATTCATCCATCCAGGTGCTATAATTCGGAAGTTACAATTTTTTTTTTGTGTCCGGACAGGCATTATGATCTTAACGAAATATTATGAGCTTATTTGATATATTATGAGCTTAATTACTAAGATATGAAACTTATGAGCAAATTGCAAATTTTGCGGGGTTTGTATTAAAGGTTAGAGTCAATTTAGGGTTGTGGTTAGCTTTAGTTTCCCTTCAGCATTAGGTTGGGGGATGTAGCCATGTCTATACCCCCCCCCCCCCCCCCCCCCCCCCCTCCAAAAAAAAAAAAAAAATCCTTAAAAACGAGGTTTTAACTGTTGTCTGAACAAATTAAAATGATAAATTTTTCTGTAATTTTGTAAGCCCACAACTCCCATTTTTAAGAATGTCATCTGTCCGTCCATCCATCCGTCCGTCCATCTGTCTGTCCGGGCCAACATTGGGGGTTTAGGGAATATTATTATTAGGGGCTACCTCCAAATTAAGGTAGTGTAAGGGTTAGGAGTGGGGTGGGGTTAGGGTTAGGGGTAGCCCCAGAGTAGGGCTTAAGGTTGGGGAGGGTTAGGTCCCGGGGGGGGGGGGGGGGGGGGGGGTCAGGGGAGGGGTTTTAGTTTTAGTAGCCCCTAAACCGAAAAATAGCTCCTAATCCTATTGGTTTGGCTAGGGTGGGGTTGGGTCAGGGGTGGGGTTAGGGTTAGGGGTAGCCCCAGAGTAGGGCTTAAGGTTGGGGGGGTTAGGTCCTGGGGGTGGGTGGGGGTTAGGGTCAGAGGTGGGCTTTTAGGGTTTAGGGTCAGGGTGGGGTAGGGTTAGGGTGTGGTTTTTGGATGGGTGGAGTTAGGGTTAAATATAAGTTCTAGGATGGAGGGGTGGAGTTCTGGGTAAAATAAGGTTTTGGACTTACAAAATGTTTTTTTGGTAGCCCATAAACCTGAAATGTTGGAGTATCCATCCATCCATCCGTCCGTCTGTCCATCCATCCATCCATCCATCCATCCATCTGTCCGTCCGTCCATTTGTCCATAGACATAATTTTGTCTGGAGATTTTCTCAGATGTTTATGGACCAATCTGCTCGAATCTTGGTATGAATGTTCACCATCATGGGAACTTGTGCATCTGCGATTATAGTTCCGGTCAGATTATTTTTTCCAGAATTATGCCCCTTTTCAAATTGAAATAGCAGGCCTAGAATTTTAGCCAGATATTTTCTCAGATGTTTATGGGTCGATTCCTTTGAAACTTGGTAAGGATGTTTACTACCATGGGATCCTGTGAAACTTCGATTATAGTTTTGATTGAACTTTTTTGCCAGAGTTATGCCCCCTTTCATCTTAGAATGCCTGAATTGCCTAGAATTTTGTCCGGAGATTTTCTTAGATATTTATTGATCGATTCCTTTGAAATTTGGTATGGTTGTTCACTGCCATAGGAACCTGTGCACCTGCAATTATAGTTTTGATAAGCCTTTTTTACCAGGGTTATACCCCTTTTCATCTTAGAATGCAGGAATTTTGTGCAGAGATTTTCTTAGATGTTTATGGGTCGATGCCTTTGAAACTTTGTATGGATGTTCACTACCATGGGAACCTGTGCACCTGGGATTATAGATTTGATCAGACTTTATTTTGCTATATTTCTGCCCCTTTTTGTCTTAGAATAATCATGGTGGCAGGGGGTATGGACAGGCCCATCTGGAACTGTCACACCTCTAGTTTGTTTTAATCTAATGATACAAATTCATCCTCAATCCAAGTTGAAAGAAACGCCATGCTTTGCAAAGCAGTTTTATATAGTATTCAGGTCTCTCTTATTACATATGATAACTTCTAATTCTGAGGGGTGTGGGTTGGGGGAGGTACTGTTTCCTCCTACCTTTCAGAGTTATGAATTACTAGTGGGTGCACCCATCCCAGGATGGGAAGTCCATGAAAATGGACAGAATCACAGACTTCCCATTTATATAATAGATTAAAATGGAATATTTAAATGATGTGTTTTTCACCCTCTCAATACTTCAGTATGGGCCCCAATGATTTTATTTAATGCATGGCTATAATAATTAAAGGGCCCTTTCAGCACTCACACTGCTGCTCTGAACACAGTTACGCATCGACAAGATTTTCAGGCTTTTTTAAGTATGCTTATATCCATATCACTGTGTTATTATGCTCCTCGAAAAATTTTGGGGGGAGCAAATAGTTGCCACTTTGTCCATCTGTCCATCCCCCCATCTGAATCAAATGGTTTCCGGATTATAACTATAGTTTGCTTTTATGTCTGACCTTATAATTTTGGAACCTTACTACCTACCATGAAATGCTGGTCAAGTTCAATTTTCACCATTATGGCATGTATCGTTCCAGAGTTATGCTAGTTGAAAAATTGCAAAATGGTAAAATGAATGGTTTCCAGCTGATAATTCTAGTTTGCTTTGATGTATGACCTTATAATTTTACAGCATTACTATATACCATGAAATGCAGGTCAGTTTCGATTGTCATTGTTATGGCACTTCCGTTCCAGAGTTATGCCCATTAAAAAGTCACAAAATGGTAAAATCAATGGTTTCCGCATGATAACTCTAGTTCTCTTTGATGTATGACATTATAATTTTGCAAGATACTGTCTACCATGAAGTTTAGGTCAAGTTTGATTTTCAGTGTTATAGCATTTACTATTCCAGAGTTATGTTCCTTAAAATGTGGCAAAATGGTAAAGTGATAAAACATTACTTATTAAATGCCCAGGGCATGTATAATCAAACCTGCTTATATGTTCACCCTAATTAAGCAGTGACCTGTCTTCAAACGCCAGTTTAATCTCCTCCCCAAGGAGCTTTTAATACTGGTTTACTGTCACCCTTGTCCTTTCACACTTTTTTGTATTATTTTTTTTCATATGACTTAAACAATTTCACAGTTCTGCATTTGAAAAAAATCATTATGGTATGTTGTTTCCGTCAGTTTGTATTTCAGGAAGCATCTGTTCGCTATGCCAAATTTTTACTTGTTTCATATATTTTCCTAAGGACCTATATTCCACAAGTTAGCGTAATTTATGTCATGAATAAAGAAGGGAGATGGTGGCCTATTTTTAACTTAACTTGACAAAGTCAAGATAAGCTATTGCCATCATGCGTGTGGAAGTCTGTTAGTCTGTGAATCTGTGAATCTGTTCACATTTTCCTTTAGCATGGGCTACACCCCGCAGTTCTTGTCTGGTCGTCACGTAGTTTCATATGCAGGTTTGGGGTCATGTCTAGATGAGAACGTCCCCTTTTGGTCGTGTTCGATCAACCAATATGGCAGCCCAAGCCCAAAACCCGAAAACCATTAGCACAGTCTACAGGTCGTATTTATGAAGGGATTTCATTGTAACTTGGTAGGATGCCTCTGTATAATGCCTAGATGAGAACGTCCCCTTTTGGGCATGATCTGTCAACCGGGATGGCTTCACAAGCCCGAAACCCAAAAACGTTTAGCACAGTCTGCAGGTCATGTTTAATATGGAGGGATTTCATTGTAACTCGGTAGGATGACTCCTTATGATGTCTAGATGAGAATTTCCCCATTTGGGCGTGATCTGCCAACCGTGACGACTGCCCTAGCCCAAAACCCAAAAACCTTTAGCACAGTCTATAGGTCATATTTATTGAGAAATTTCATTGTAACTTGGTGGGTTGACTTCATATTAAGTCTAGATGAGAAAGTCCCATTTTGGACGTGACTGGGCAACTGTGATGGCCCGAAGCCCGAAAACCTTTAGCACAGTCTACAGGTCATATTTATGAAGAGATTTCATTGTAACTTGGTAGGATGACTCCAAATAATGTCTAGATGAGAACGTCCCATTTTGATCGCGACATTCAGCCTTTCATGGGTGCCCGAGCCCAAAAACCTTTAGCGTAGGCAAAAGGTAATATTTATGGAAGGATTTCATTGTAACCTGTTAGGTTGACTCCATATAATGCCTAGATGATGACATCCCATTTTGGTCGTGATTGGTCAACTGTGATGGCTACAGGTGCCCAAAGCCCAAAAACCTTTAGAACAGTCTACAGGTCATATTTATGAAGGGATTTCATTGTAGCTTCGTAAGATCACTTGAGATGATGCCCAGATGAGATTGTCCCCTTTGGTTGCGATCATTCAACCATGATGGCTGCCTGAGCCCGAAAACCTTTAGCACAGTCTCCAGGTCATATTTATGAAGGGATTTCATTGTAACTTGGTAGGTTGACTTCATATAATGTCTAGATGAGAACGTCCCCTTTTGGACACGATTGGGCAACTGTGACGGCTACAGGGGCTCGAAGCCCGAAAACCTTTAGAACAGTCTACAGGTCGTAATTGTGAAGGGATTTCATTGTAGTTTGGTAGGATGACTCCAAATAATGTCTAGATGAGAACATCCCCTTTATGGCTGCCCGAGCCCAAAGACCATTAGCATAGTCCAAAGGTCGTATTTATGGAAGGATTTCATTGTAACTTGTTAGGTTGACTACATATAATGCCTAGATGATGACATCCCCTTTTGGTTGTGATTGGTCAACTGTGATGGCTACAGGTGCCCGAAGCTCGAAAATTTTGAGCACAGTCTACAGGTCATATTTATGAAGGGATTTCATTGTAACTTCATAGGATCACTCCAGATGATGCCCAGATGAGAATGTCCCCTTTTGGTTGCGATCATTCAACCATGATGGCTGCCCGAGCCCAAAGCCCTAATACCTTTAGCACAGTCTACAGGTCATATTTATGAAGGGATTTCATTGTAACTTGGTAGGTTTGACTTCATATAATGTCTAGATGAGAACGTCCCCTTTTGGACACGTTTGGGCAACTGTGACAGCTATAGGGGCCCGAAGCCCAAAAACCTTTAGAACAGTCTACAGGTCATAATTATGAAGGGATTTCATTGTAGCTTGGTAGGATGACTCCAAATAATGTCTAGATGAGAACTTCCTTTTTTGGTTGCGATCATTCAGCCTTGATGCCCGAGCCCAAAAACCTTTAGCATAGTCTATAGGTCGTATTTATGGAAAGATTTCATTGTAACTTGTTAGGTTGACTCCATATAATGCCTAGATGATGACATCCCCTTTTGGTCGTGATTGGTCCACTGTGATGGCTACAGGTGCCCGAAGCTCGAAAATTTTGAGCACAATCTACAGGTCATATTTATGAAGGGATTTCATTGTAACTTCATAGGATCACTCCAGATGATGCCCAGATGAGAATGTCCCCTTTTGGTTGCGATTATTCAACCATGATGGCTGCCCGAGCCCAAAGCCCTAATACCTTTAGCACAGTCTACAGGTCATATTTATGAAGGGATTTCATTGTAACTTGGTAGGTTTGACTTCATATAATGTCTAGATGAGAACGTCCCCTTTTGGACACGATTGGGCAACTGTGACAGCTACAGGGGCCCGAAGCCCAAAAACCTTTAGAACAGTCTACAGGTAATAATTATGAAGGGATTTCATTGTAGCTTGGTAGGATGACTCCAAATAATGTCTGGATGAGAACTTCCCTTTTTGGTTGCGATCATTCAGCCTTGATGCCCGAGCCCAAAAACCTTTAGCATAGTCTATAGGTCGTATTTATGGAAAGATTTCATTGTAACTTGTTAGGTTGACTCCATATAATGCCTAGATGATGACATCCCCTTTTGGTCGTGATTGGTCCACTGTGATGTCTACAGGTGCCTGAAGCCCGAAAATCTTTAGCACAGTCTACAGGTCATATTTATGAAAGGATTTCATTGTAAGTTCATAGGATCACTCCAGCTGATGCCCAAATGAGAATGTCTCCTTTTGGTTGTGATCATTTAACCATGATGGCTGCCCGAGCCCAAAGCCTGAAAACCTTTAGCACAGTCTACAGGTCATATTTATGAAGGGATTTCATTGTAACTTGGTAGGTTGACTTCATATAATGTCTAGATGAGAACGTCCCCTTTGGACGCAATTGGGAAACTGACGGCTACAGGGGCCCGAAGCCCGAAAACCATTAGCACAGTCTACAGGTGATATTTATAAAGGGATTTCATTGTACCTTGGTAGGATGACTCCAAATAATGTCTAGATGAGAACGTCCCCTTTTGGTTGCGATCATTCAGCCTTGATGTCTGCCCGAGCCCAAAACCCCCCAAACCTTTAGCATAGTCTATAGGTTGTATTTATGGAAGGATTTCATTGTAACCTGTTAGTTTGACTCCATATAATGCCTAGATGATGACATCCCCTTTTGGTCGTGATTGGTCAACTGTGATGGCTTCAGGGGCCCGAAGCCCGAAAATCTTGAGCACAGTCTACAGGTCATATTTATGAAGGGATTTCATTGTAACTTCGTAGGATCACTCCAGATGATGCCCAGATGAGAATGTCCCCTTTTGGTTGCGATCAATCATCCATGATGGCTGCCCGAGCCCAAAGCCCAAAAACCTTTAGCACAGTCTACAGGTTATATTTATGGAGGGATTTCATTGTAACTTGTAGGTTGACTTCATATAATGTCTAGATGAGAACGTCCCCTTTGGATGCAATTGGGAAACTGATGGCTACAGGGTTCCGAAGCCCAAAAACCTTTAGCACAGTCTAAGGGTCATATTTATGAAGGGATTTCAATGTAACTTGATAGGATGACTCGTTTTGGAATAATTTCACTGTAACTTGGTAACTTTTGTTGATATACTTTAACTGTGAGGGCCACATACATTAACTGTGAGGTCATATTAACCCACCCCTCAGCTCTTTAGTACAATGTACACCTCATATTATTTTTTATCAAAAACATAGCATACAGGGAACAGAAATAACATATTTCCAATTATCACAATTCTCGTCTTATTTCATAATCCTTTCATAAACATTGAACATTATCCTTTTCATCAAACACAACACACAAGTTAAGCTACAGTGTCATTGACACTTTCATTAGTCATGTTTTTAAAGTACTATGGAGACATAGGTATACAGATAAATTGGTTGTTTTAGTTACAGGTTTTGGTATTATTTTAGATTAAATGTGTTAATACCATATTAAATATACTTGGTTTATCAGTAATGTTTGGGGCTTGTTATGACCCCGACCTCTGATGGAGGATCCGGGGTTATCTAGTGAAGCCCTCCATCCATCTGTCAGCCCATCCGTCCGTGTTTACATTTGACTACTTATGTGACTATGATTTGTCATAACTGGATATTTATGTGGCTAATGTCTGTTACATGGCTTGCCACGAAACATAAATTTTCAGGGCATCTGAAAATCATCTATATGACTAAATAAGACACTTTACATCATAGTCACATTAAAGGTTGGAACAGCGATGTCCAGGTTTTTGGACATCCATCCATTGGCAGCCACATAATTAATAGCCTCATAAAAGTTGAGAAGCCACTTAAAAATATAAGACTCATAAAATTATATATGGATAGCCACATAAAAGTTGGGAAGCCACTTAAAAATATATGGACAGCCACATACAAGTTTGGAAGCCACTTAAAAATATAAGCCACATAAAATATATGTGGACATGGGCACATAAATAGCTATTTCTTAGTGGAAAAGCCACATAATTGGCAGCCATATAATTGATAGCCACATAAAATTTGAGAAGCCACTTAAAAATATAAGCCACATAAAATATGAATGGACATTGGACACATAAATAGCCATTTTATAGAAAAAAGGCCACATAATTTTGAGAAGGCACTTAAAAATATAAGCTACATAACTATTGCTTGGACAAAGGAGCCACATTAATTTGAGAAGCCACTTAAAAATATAAGCTACATTACTACTTACAACCACATAATTGATAGCCAGATATCTACTCAGATGTGAATGTGAGTATGCCTGTTTGTCTGTTCATCTGTCCATCCATCTGTCCATACAAACATTTTGCATTGTAGTTTCAAAACCATCGCTCCGATTCGGTTCTCCTTTGGTATGCTGATAGACCTACTTAGGGGACGAATATGCACAGGTTCTGTCCCAATAATTTTTCCCGGAGTTATGGCACTTTTTAGCTTACCGAAGGGAGCTTAACTTATCATTTGCCGTCCGTCGTCCGTTGTGAACTTTACATTAACGACTACTCCTCACAAACTACTGGATCAAATTGAACCAAATGTAGTGTGCATGTTCCCCATCATATGTCAATTCAAACTTGTACAAAGAAACTTGCCGTACTCGCAGGGAGCACCACAAGGGGCATAACTCTGATAGCACCCATGAATTTCTTTCCAAAATTCAAAAGAAATCATCTTCTTCAGATCCACCAGGCAGAATTCTTTCCTATTTGGTATACATCATCTCTAGGGGAGGAGTCAGATTCAAGTTTGTTAAAATCGGCCCCCTGGATTCATATTTGGGCTCACTATAGATGCCCAAATTTGAACTTAGTGCATTTCAGGCAAATTTCTTAAAAAATCTTCTTCTCCAGATCCAGCAGGCAGAATCTTTTGATATTTGGTATGCAACATTGTGGGGTGGATCTGATTCAAGTTTGTACAAATCGGCCCCCTGGGTTCATATTTGGGCTCAGTATAGGGGCCTGAATTTGAACTTAGTGCATTTCAGGCAAATTTCTTTAAAAATGTTCTCAAGATCCAGCAGTCGGAATGTTTTGATATGTGGTATGCAGCATCCTTAGAGGGGTGAGATTCAAATTTGTTCAAGCCATGTCTCCAGGTCCATATTTGGGCTCACTATGGGAGCCTGAATGATAACTTAGGTCAAAATGAGGAATTTTCTTTAAAAATCTTCTTCTTCAGATCTAGCAGTCAGAATGTTTTGATATTTGGTATGCAGCATCCTTAGGGGGATGAGATTCAAGTTTGTTCAAGCCGTGTCCCTCGGTCCATATTTGGGCTCACTGTGGGAGCCCAAATGATAACTTGGTTCAAAATGAGGAATTTTCTTTAAAATTCTTCTTCAGATCTAGCAGTCAGAATGTTTTAATATTTGGTATACAGAATCCTTAGGGGGGTGAGATTTAAATTTGTTCAAGCCATGTCCCCAGGTCCATATTTGGGCTCACTGTGGGAGCTTGAATTGTATCTTAGTTCAAAATTAGGAATTTTCTTAAAAAATCTTGTTCAGATCCAGCAATCGTAATGTTTTGATATTTGGCATGCAGCATCCTTAAGGGGTGAGATTCAAGTTTGTTCAAGCCAAGTCCCTGGGTTCATATTTGGGCTCACTGTGGGAGCCCGAATGATAACTTAGTTCAAAATGAGGCATTTTCTTTAAAAATCTTCTTCTTCAGATACAGCAGATGAATGCTTTTGATATTTGGTATGCAGCATCCTTAGGGGGGAAAGATTCAAGTTTGTTCAAGCCATGTCCCTAGTTCCATAAAATTTGTCTCTCATGACTTCATTCCTTTGTAGTGTTGATGAACCATGTCTAACTGAATGTGACCCCAAATACTTCTTTGAACCACTTTGGCCGGTGAGCGATTAAGGCTCCTTGGGGCCTCTTGTTTGACTTAGAAACTTTTTTGTTTTAACACTTTCAACTTAGAAAATTTTTCTGTCCCACAATACCTTCAAGGTTACTTCGAACTTGCATATGAGTTGGGGGGGCAGTGGCCCACATTTTGCATTGCTCTTGTTGATTATTGGCAAGGTGGAAATGCCTGCATGTGCTCTTTTTGGCGACTTGTTAGCTCACCTGACTGAAAGTCAGGGTGAGCTTTTCTTATCACTCTTCGTCCGTCGTCCATCATCTGTCGTCCATCGCCCGTCGTCCTGCATGAAGGTGGTGTTTGAGTCTCTTTCTCCTAAACCACTGGCCATATTTTAATTAAATTTCATTTAAGTAGTGGTTATATAGGGGAATTTTGATTTTTATCCAAATTAGGTTTCGGCTCATATTGAGCCGAGGTGTAGAGCTGTCTCGGTGTCGGTTTTTTCGGTGCGATTTTCGGTGTATAAGAACACCGAAAATCGAACCAAAGCAATTTTTAAAAAATTGCGAAAGTCGATGTTATACCCAAAATGCAGTTTTCTGTTTCTGTTGTGCATTTGAAACATGGCAGACGTAAAAAAAAGTCAGTGGACGCGAACTTTTGAAAAAGTTGACGCTCGTAAAGTAAAATGCAAGCTATGTCTCAACCTCGTTGTGGCCGCAAAGGGAAACACATCAAATTTAAGGGGCCACATGAAAACTAACCACCGAAAAGAATTCATTGAAATAGAGGATACGGTGATGAAGAGAAAGCACGAGGTGAGTATAACTTTATAATTACAATGCAATCACGCTGATTTTGGGGATTTCATTCCTCAAAATGTCGCGTGTTTAACAAAATAACAGCAGAATGATCAGATGAGAATAGTATACCTGGCGAAATTGGTCAGCTGGGTTAAGAAATTTCTGCATTAAATTCATATTTCACAGAAATTTCGTGTCGCATTACTTTGGTCATTGCGAAATCGCACCTACGAATTGGGGTATTTGCACATCAGGGGAGCTAACTTACATACAAGTTACAAGCTGCTGCACAATAAATCAGCAGTGTGCCGGTGTCCAGGACAAGGTGACAACCCGTTCGTTCAGTGTCCGAACTTCGAAATAACGGTTGCACGGCATGCTGTTCCTGTGCCTGTAGATTTTAGTTATTTCGACCACTGGCCGTTATATCACAAATATTATTTTTATTCCCCCGAAAAAAATTCTGGGGAATCTAGCCGTGACGTCGTCCGTCTGTCCATCTGTCCGTCTGTCCGTCCGGGCATAGACGGAATTCGTGTCGGCTCCATAACTTCTTACAGCCTTCAAGGATATTAATGATACTTGGTATTATTATTGCCCACAACCAGAGGGTGTGTCACGAATAAGGTTGGAATGGCTATCAAGGCTTTTTTCGGGGGAATCAGCCACCCTTTGGTGGCCATCCTCTAGTTATTATTTAATATTTATAATGAACTATCCCCCCCCCCCCCCCCCTCTCCGAGGCCTTGTTTTTTAATATTTATAATGAACTAGCAACATCCCCCCCCCCCCCCCCCCCCCCCCCCCCCCCCCATCCGAGGCCTTGTGTTCTGAAAAATTGAGGAGGACAATAATTTGCCACCCTGAAGCATGTGAGGAGGGCGAATTACTCCACTGGGTATTTACTATTTTTGACAGATATTTGCGAGAGCACTCTGAGTTCGAGCAGTCCGAGCACAAAGCCACAAACAGGATTTGTATTTTATAATTGTGACCAAGCGTACGAACAAGCAATGTAAATGGGTTCGCTGACTTGATTTGTTATTTCATACAGCGAACCATTCAACCAACGCACCCTGGCAACTATAGTACTCACCAACAGTCCATGAGTCCATTCAGTCCAACATTCATTGCAATCATTGGAAAATCATTGAACTTCAGTACTTTCCTCCCTGCAAATATGGATCTCATTAGAACTGGCTCACAGAGACAGAGCCAGTTCCAATGATACCCATATTATTTGGGTTTAATTGGCACATTTTCAGGCTGAACTGAGTTACTGATTTTTTCCAATTGAGATTATGAGCGTCTCGAATGACACCATTTCTGAAGTTTGTAAATATTTAGGGTGGCAAAAATTGAAAAATTCGCCAGCCTCAAGCCCTCAACTTGTTTGGGCGAGCCGGGCATTAAGGAGGCCTTAGGAGGGCAAAAAAATTGGCCTCCTGAAAATGCCAGCCCCACACCCCCCTCCCATAGTCCCATTAGAATTAACAAAACGAAAAACCTAATAATCCATACTCCATTAGTCTCCATATGCATTTAGCAGGACAGAGAGGCCCAGTTCCAATGATATCCATATATGTATGGTTTCATCGAGACTCCAGAGAGTGCCAAAGTATTCCAGGATGCTCATCGTTGTGTTGTGTGGGCCTTACTTCGGTTAATGTTTTTTGACTGTTTTAGCCTTTTGTTAGGTAAAGGGTTAAAACAGCCTTAAAGAGCCTTTGTTGTTACGTTATGCCACTACTGTCTGTTGCAAATATGCCTTGTCTATTCTGTGACCGACTGACCGAGTGACCGTACACTGCGGTGTCTACATTCTGATTCTGTTGCCCTGAGTAAAGCTGAAAACTTATCTTTATTTCAGTCTCAAGTACTTGAAGACGAGTTAGGCGATGACGCCGATAAACCTCAACCTTCTTCATCGAAAAAAATTAGACTCCCTTCATTGTTTGCGAACAAAGCAAAATGGGACAGAACCGATCCACGAAAAATAAACGGTGACAAAAAAATTGTTAAAATGATTGCAAAAGACATGCAGCCCATTAGTGTGGTAGAAGATGAGGGATTCCGAGAACAGATTGATTATCTTCAGCCTGCATATGAACTTCCAAGTCGTGAAAGGTTGTCAGTGGATCTTGTCCTAAATTTATACCCAGATGTCAAAAAACATGTGTTGTAAAAACTTGAAGGTGTTGAAGCTATAGGGTTACAATGGATCACTGGACATCTAGATCTCAGCAGGCGTACATGTCAACAACAGCACATTTTTTCACTGGAAATTTTGAGATCCAAGACCTATGCCTTAATGTGTGTTTCACCCCTGAGAGTCATACAGGAGAAAACATAGCAAACGATTTGGTCGAAAGTCTGAGAAAGTGGCTGCCTCAATTTGAAGAAGTAACAATTTATGTTATAACCGACAATGCTTCAAATATTCAAAAAGCGTGTAGGCTTTTGCCAGAAAATTTTGAGTCCATTAACTGCTTCACGCACACGTTGCAGCTTGTCATTAAAGACTCCGTTTTCTGGATTTAAAGCTCTTCTTGCGAAATCTAATGCAATTGTGAATCATTTTGCACACAGCCCACAAGCGTACCAAGTGTTGCACAAAATGCAAAAAGCTTTGAAAGTGCCTGAACACAAACTAAAGAATGACTCTGAGCAAAAAGACCCGCTGAATGCAGTTCTAGCAACAATCCGTAAAGTACAAAACTTAAATGCGTTTGAGTGGAAAACTGTAGAGGCCTATGTAAAAGCCCTCACACCTTTCGATGACGCCACAGTTATAATGTCTGCGTCAAAATATCCAACCATATCCATGATCATTCCCATACTGAATGAACTTAAATCAAAAATGAAAGAAATGGATTCATTTGGAGAAAATGTAATAGAAAACATTAATATACGGTGGGGTGATTACGTAAATAACAGACTCATGACTTTGGCAACGTCAGTCGACCCACGTTTCAAATACTTTCCCTTTTCTAGTAACCAAGCTAAAAACAAATGTTGTGATCTTCTCGTAGATGAAATAATTGGCGATATGAAAGTAAAAGATGATTCAAATGAACAAAATGAAAATGTATCCACAGATGCCACAAAACAAAGGAACTTCAACATTCTGACCAAGGGGGGGAAACTACAGTCACAAACGTACGTGGTGGGAAAATCCTTGATTTTTGGGATTCATACAAGAAAAAAGTAGCAGGTAAACGAAACGATAACGATTCTAATCAACAGAACTGTGAACTGAAGGAAGTTGTTAAAGTGGAGGTTGAAAGATTCTTCAGGGCTGATCCCATTGACCCTAGTAAATCTCTATTTTTGTGGTGGAAAGAAAATTTTAAACAGTTCCCATATCTTTGCTGTGTGGCCAAACGTTATTTGTTTATCCCTGGCACCAGTGTGGCGAGCGAGAGAATTTTTAGCAAATCAGGCCTTGTCATTTCTACCAGAAGGGCAAGTCTTACACCTGCACAAGCAGAAAGACTGGTCTTTCTAAATCATAATTTGAAAGCAATTCAGTGAACCAGTGAATAACAATTCCGGCTTCTGAATCACAGGTGTTGGGCACACACTGAAAATTATGTTTTAATGGAGTAATTTGAAAGCTTTTTCATTGTTTTGAGAAACGTTCGGTATTTCTTACCCAAAGCGGGTTTTTTGATTTGAGAATATTAAAAAATTTTAATCCCCCACCCTCCCCCCCCCCCCCCCCCCCCCCCCAACAAAAAACCTTAACTACACTATTTTTGCATGATTCTCAGCTTGTGTTGAACAATGAACACCTTTACTCTACGGCTCTGAAGTTCTGAACTCCCCAATGTGACCTCATTCATTGTTTAGTATGTTTACTCATCTGTACTAAACAATGAATGAGGTCACATTGGGGTGTTCAGAACTTCAGAGCCGTACAGCAAAGGTGTTCAACACAAGCTGAGAATCATGCAAAAATAGTGTAGTTAAGGTATGACTGTGACTTCTGGCAAGTTCTGCCATTTCAGTTACTTGACGTTTTATGCTTTTAGTTTTGGAGTGGCTATTTCCCAACTGAACTGGGTCAAAGACTAAAGTTCGATGAATACTATTGAATTTGAATGGTTGAATACATTGTTGTTTTCCATTGCTCCCAGCCTCCCATGGGCCCAATGCTGTCCCATTGACCCATCAATACAAATTAAAACTTCGTCTTCATTTGAAGCCAGTCTGTATTGTCAACTTTTTGTGGTGATATTTGACTATTTGTTATATTAAATGAACTTAACTCTCTCCCTACCATCGATGACTTTTAGTCACTGGTGGCAGGTAAAGAGTTAAATTTAGTTAATAGCAGTAAAGTTCAATTAGTTCATCTAGTCGTCCTCGTTCTTCCTCAGACTCTGCCTATGCTCACAATCACAAATAACCCACCCAGCACCTGCCTGACGTGCCAGTCGCCACCAAACCTTTTATAAAGGGGCAAGCACGTTAAAATTTGGAACCTGCAGCCAGATGGCAGCAGATTTCACATTTATACTATTATAGTGCCCATAACCTTTGAACCCTTTCTCCTGCAAATAGATTTTGATTCATACCTCTATAGATCTGTTGCTGGCCATGCTGGGCCAACAACAGATCTACTGGGCCAGCATTGCCCAGCAACAGATCTATAGAGGTATGAATCAAACCATTCAAAACTTCAATGGCTTTAATAGAGGCTGAAAATGCTAATTGTCCAGCCCTTTCGCTCGAAATATGGTTGATGAAAGTATCATCAATTCAATGAATTCATCATACTAATTTTATTTTTCAAACACTGAGCAATCAGTGATGACTATTTTGATTCTTGAAGTACTCTTGACTGGAGCAAGTTGACTATAAGTTAGGCTTAGTTAGCTATTTTGCCATTTTGGGTTTTATCTTTTGACACGTGGATTACCTAGGTAAGCCAGGTTGAATAATAAAGAAACACACAACACAGAAAAGTGAATCTCTCAATTTTAATTTTATTTAATTTATCAGCTATTGCCCTCCACTCTCACCAGCTTTATGCCAGTTCATAGTTGATTAACGATCATTCCTCATATTCTCATACATATATCTTCAGTTCATTCTTCACTCTGAAAGTCTGAAAGTGAAAGGTAATAAGCACTATTAAGTAGTTAGCAGTCTTTCGATTTTGGCGACTTCCACTCGCCTCCACTCGCGTGGACGGAAAATCATTGGAGTGACGTGCCACTCGCATAAAAGAAAGTCAGCAAGTTACAATTTTCTTTTCTCTCAATATTTTCATAATTCATAATAGACATCTAATTAACATAAGAGCGCGTGGTCATTGGTCAATACTTAATAGTCAATACACACACTTGATTGATAGTCGAGTGTCCCTGCTGCTAATTGTGCAAATCCCTCAGTCCCCGATAATCTTCCAATCTTGTGCCGTTTTCTGTTCAATTACTGGACTTTTGTTTCAAGAATTTGCAGCAGGAACACTCAACTGTCAATCGAGTGTGCATATTCAGCATGTGCTCTTATGTTAATTAGATGTTTACTCGTGAAACCTTAACTAACATTGTGGATTTAAAGGCTCTTAATTTCATTACGTTGATTGATAGAATATTCAATACACATCATGACATGCATAGATTATTAGATTAATGCCTGATGATCATAAAGGTACTGTGTTTTTTTTCAATATTTTACAAAAAAAGTGTTTTTATGGACTTGAAACAAAGCCCACTTTTCCCAAAACAGCGCTAAAAGTTACTAAAACCTCACTCGTGCACAATTTTCAAACTCCAAAGACTGATTGAGGCACATGTGTTATTAACATCGACATCGACACCGACATCGAGGTTTTTTGTCCAAAAAAATCGAAAATCAACATCGAAGTCAAATTTCAACACCAAGACAGCTCTACAGAGGTATGGGGGAAAAAAGGCCAAATTTTTTGAAAATCTTCTTCTAATGAACCACCAGTAGCAGAGACTTGATATGTGGTATACAGAGTCCTTTTGAGGTTTAGAATCAAGTTTGTTCAAGAGAAGTTTGTCGGGTATTATTTGCCTTCGTTATGGGAGGGGCCAAAATTTGGCCACACCTAAAATTTCTATTTTCAGAACCGTGAGGTCAATTTGAACCAAATTTGATATGAGATGATAATGGGTCATAAGTAGTTGATTGATGCAAAAAAAAACTTTCTCATTGCCCCGTGGGAACCTCGGAAGCTAAAAATAGGAAAAACCTTAAAACTGCCATATCTCCAAAACTACACGGGACAGAGAATTCTTATTTTGTATAAAGCTTACTTTTATCCAGTAGAATAGAATGGTTAAAAAAATCCCTGTCGGTTTGATCACAAGGTACTTTTTTCAGGACTTTGAAAAAGTGCTGAGTCAGCACTTTTTAACACTTATAGGCAATGGGAAAAAGATTAAAAAATCTTCTTCTCCAGATCGAGCAGGCAGAATCTTTTGAGATTTGGTTTGCAACATTGTAGGGTGGATCTGATTCAAGTTTGTTCAAATCGGCCCCCTTGGTTGAACAAACTTGGAATGTTTGTTCAACCCAGTCGGAATGGTTTGATATTTGGTGTGCAGCATCCTTAGGGGGGTGAGATTCAAGTTTGTTAAAGCCAAGTCCCTGGGTTCATATAACTTATATATAACTTAGTTCAATATGAGGAATATTCTTTAAAAATCTTTTTTTTTTTAGATCCACTGGTCAGAATCTTTGGATATTTGGTATAAGCTTTTCTTAGGAGGAGGAGATGCAACTTGTTGAAATCAATTCTCTGGGTTGATATGTAGGCTACCATGTCAGGTGAGCGCCCTCGGGCCCCTTGGGGCCTCTTGTTATAGAAGGTCATCACATATCTAATCAACTTGTTTTAAAAAATTTCTCAGTCAGGTTTATATGCTTAGGTTTCTGCATCTGCTTATTAACGGAAGCTTGTACAGGCGAACGACACAATGTCAATCTCTTAGATTTAAAATCGTATTTCTTGAGTTGGAGCGGTGATGTAGACGAAGAATTTCATACATTTGTAGAGGGTGATGTGTGGCTCTAAATTTTAGGCGAGACTGTGTTGCTGTTACAAAGTGGAGTTTGTTTTTTAAGTCAACTTCTTGTGAAACCGAAATCACGTCACCTAATTTCGACATATGTTCATCTTGATGCATGTCCGACATTGATGTTGACATTTATCTTTGCACATTTTTCTTTGAATTTGGGTGAATGACAGTTGTACCTTATCTTGCATCTTGTTGATGCATTGTCAACTTCTTATTTGTGATGCCTAGATCTGATACAAAGCGAAAGCGAAAATGATCAAGTCCTCAGAAATATACCGGTTCAAAAGCTGTTCGAATTGTAAAGTTAGCTGATGTAAGTGAAGAATCCGAGTGGGTCTCCGATAATGATTTGGAAATTTCAGATACGATAATGGCTACGAAATCAGGAAGCTCTGGAAGCTCAGTAGATGTGGTTGCCCTTGCAGAAGAGTTGAGGAAAATTTTGTATGATGATTTTAAATCACTTATCAGTGCCGCTGTTAGGGAGGGAACAAAGGACCTGAGGGAGGAAATAGCAACATTGAGGGAAGAGAACGCAACGTTACATGCGAGGAATGACAATTTAGAGTCGAGAGTTCATGAGTTGGAGCAGTACACCCGGAGGTACAGTTTGAGGGTTAGTGGTATTTAAGAATCTGAAGAAGAGGACACGGATCAAATTATTCTAACTCTTGCTAGCAAACTTGGTTCAGAATTAAAGATAGATGATATTGACCGTTCACATAGGGTTGGTCCTAAACGTGAGGATGGCATTCGCCAAATCATTGTGCGGTTCACAAGCTACAGAGCTAGAAGGAGGTTTTTCAAGGAGAAAAGTAAATTAAAAAATAAATTTCTAGGCTTTGAGAGATGCTTCATAAACGAAGATTTGACAAAGTTTAAATTAGGACTCTTTAAGGAAGCAGTGTCTTTAAGAAAAGAGAAAAAAATTGAAAACTGCTGGACTACTGATGGGAAACTTTTCATCAAATCAAATAATGGCCAGATCTCATTGATCAGATCGAAAGTGGACCTTGCAAAAGTATTAACTGATTCTCATTCATGAGCCGTGGATATTAACGCCGTTGGTTGGCTCTCATTGGTGATGTGTGCCCATAAATACAAGTCTTGAGCTGCTGCTGTGGTCTACTCGTTTAATGGTCTATAATTAGTTGCTTGGTGGTGGATAAGTATGACTGTTATAAAATCTCCAAGTGCAATTCCAGTGTGGATTGGTGGGAAGCAAATGGCGAAATAGATCTAATCAATAGAAAATCCCATGCGTAGGTTTTGTGTTTTGGTAGTGTAAATAGTAAAACTAACTTACAGGTTAGTTCCTACAGTCAATTCGTGTTAAACGGGCTTGTAAAGGGTTAATCACAAGTGTAGGTTATAAGCAAGTGTGAGAGAATACAGCAAATGAGCTGATTAGCTGATTTTAGCAAATTTAGCAAATTGGTGGCCAAAGTACTGAAATTTTAATTTCTACAGATTTGCATGTTGTTGGTCTTCAAGTGGAAGTATAGTGTGTAGATTTTAATAAGTTCAATATCTGTCCATATTTTGGAAAAATAGCACAATTTTACCAATTTTGGTATTAATATGCTAGAATTTTGCCTAGTTTCAGCTAATTTACATGTACTGCTTTCCATCTCTGTATAAGTTATGGCATTAATTGATTAATTGCAAAAAAAAAAACTATATGATGAGGGCTTGTGAATAAGTAAACCATATGTGTAGGTTACAAGTTCTAGTTGCAGTGGGTTAGCCTTTATATAATGGTAAATCATATGTGTAGGTTACAAGTTGTAGCAGTGGGCTAGCCTCTATATAATAGTAGTAACTGTGGGTGTTAGCTTCTGTATAAATAGTAAATTATATGTTAGCTTCTGTATAAAAAGTAAGTCATATGAGTAGGTTACAAGTTGTATTAGCAGTGGGTTAGCTTCTGTATAAATCGTAAATTACATGAGTGGGTTACATTTGTAGTTGCATGTGGTTAACTTCTGTACAAATAGTAAATCATGTGTAAGTTACAAGTTGTAGTAACAGTGAGTTGGTTAGCATTTGTAAAATAGTAAATCTTGTGCAGGCCACAAGTTGATGTAACAGTGGGTTAGCTTCTGTATGAATAGTAAATCATATGTGTGGGTTACAAGTTGTAGCAGTGGCTTAGCTTCTGTATAAATAGTAAATCATATGTGTAGATTACAAGTTGTAGTAGCAGTGGGTTAGCTTCTCCATAAATAGTAAATCATATGTGCGTAGGTTATAACTTGTAGTAGGAATGGGTAAATGTATAGTTGAATAGTTAACCATATATGTAAAGTAGTATAGTATATGTGTAGGTTACAAGTTGGGGTAACAATAGGTTAGTTTCCACTAGGGCTGTCACGATTAATCTATTAATCGACTGTTGATCGGTCACGGCGAAATCGATTAGTATTTTTCGTTGTCGAATAATCGGTAAATTGTATCCCGTTCTAGACGTTTAATAATTGAAAGAAAATTTGATGAAAAAACTATTGTTTCTAAAGGTAAAGAGTTAAGAACATCGATGTTAAACCCCAAGACGCTGTTGGAAGCAACAGTATTCCAGGTACATTCATCAAAGCTTTGATGTTCTGAACTTTTGAACCGTCAGTGTAATAATCAAGACCGGTCGGCAGTTGCGAACTTCGCAACTGCCGACCGGTCTTGATTATTACACTGACGGTTCAAAAGTTCAGAACATCAAAGCTTTGAATGCACCTAGAAAGGATCGTCTTTGTTGTTTCCTTGAGGTAGGTCAACTGACTTGAACTTCATTTTTATCGACTTCAAAGAGAGGGAGAGGAGGGGGGGGGGGGGGGTCATTTAGGTACGATTAATTGTCGATTATTTGCGACGATTAATCGATTCCTAAATTAAAAAATCGTGACAGCCCTAGTTTCCACATCCAATTTATGGCAAAGGGCATGTAAATAGTAAACTTTATGTATAGGCTAATTCCTACAGCCAATACGTGGTAAATGGGCCTGTGACTAGTAAATTATATGAGTAGATTAGTTTCTGATAGCCAATTCATGGTAAGTTGGCCTGTGAATAATAAATCATTTGTGTAAATTAGTCTCAACAGATAACTTGAGGTTAATGGGCGTGTGAATACATCATCATGTGTAGGTGGGTCATTACCCTAAAACAGATATTATGTTGATTCTGTTATTACCTACTCTGGTCGCAATGGATTGACATCTAGTTACAAATATATCAATGGTCAATCCTTGGTGAATGGACCAGGGAGATACAATTTTCGGTCGAAATTCCGGTTGTGGCAAAGGGTTAAAGGGTTCAATACTTGTTAAATGATATATGGATCCTTTCTCATGTTTTGACATATTTGTATATGTCAACTCATGTTGACATGTGCAGGTGTGTCAAAACATGAGAAGGAATGTATGTATGTCTCGCATGTAGACTTCAGCTATGGCAAAGGTCCAGTGCATCTTGTATATATGCTGTATAAGTTATGGTAAAATGGGTTAATACCTGTTTATAGATTTGTAGATATACAAATATCCATGTATATGTGGATGTACATATATCTTGTGTGTGGATTTCACCTGTGGCAAAGGGTTCAGTACATGTTAAATGATAGATAGATCATCTGGCATGTTATGACATATCTATATTATATGGTTACATATTAGGTAATATATGGATTATTACCTGGTAACAGATTTATTGATATCCCCTCCACCCTCCTCTCACGAAATGCCCAGAAATAACTTATAAATCTTCAGCCCATCCTTGCTGAATGGACTAGTGAATAGCAATCTATTTGACATATTGTGTTGATTTCAAGCTGTAGCAGAGTGGATCAATACTTGTTTATAGTATGTAGATATACGTATGTCCATGTATATGTTGGTGTACGTATGCCTCGTGTGTAGACTTCGGCTGTGGCAAAGGGTTCAATTCATGTTGTATGTATGTTGGATAAGTTGTAGAAAATGGGTCAATACCTGTTTATTGATATGTAGATGTACATATATCTATGTATACGTGGATGTATGTATATCTCGTGTGTAGCTTTCAACTATGGCAAAAGGTTCAATACATGTTAAATGATATATGGATTATCTGCCATGTGCTAATTGTAGATGTACATATATCCATGTATATGTGGATGTACATATATCCCGTGTGTAGCTTTCAGCTATGGCAAAAGGTTCAATACATGTTAATTGGTATATAGGTCATATATCCCGTGTGTAGCTTCCAGCTATGGCAAAAGGTTCAATACATGTTAAATGATATATAGGTCATCTGGCATGTGCGGATATATATATAATACTTGTTGTTTGATATGTGGATTTACATATATCCATGTATATGTGGATGTATGTATATCTCGTGTGTAGTTTTCAACTACGGCAAAAGGTTCAATACATGTTAAGTGATATATGTGTCACCTGGCATGTGCTGATATGTAAATACCTGTTTATTAATATGTAGATGTACATATATCCATGTATATGTGGATGTACATATATCCCGTGTGTAGCTTTGAGCTATGGCAAAAGGTTCAATACAGTAAAGTGGTAGTAATGGGTCTACATTTTATGGTCAATCCATGGTAAATGGATTCGCAAATAGCAAACGAAATGGGTAGGGTATAAGTTGTGGTAAAATGAATACACCTAGCGGGATGCCCGTAAACTAAAGGTTGGCCTGTTTAACCTCATGTATGTTGAACAAGTCGTGTTTGTATGGGGTTAATATTTTAGGGTCTATTCATGGTAAATGGATCCATAAATAGTAAATCAAATGTGTAGGTTATCAGTTGTGGTAAAATGAATAAGTCTGTTCCAACAGATGTGTTGATATGTCACTCCCCCCCCCCCCCCCCCCCCCCCACCCCTATCCACCATTGAGATGCCTGGAAAGTGAAGGTCTGAATATGGAAGTTGATTTGTTTTCCTCCAATGATTAAATTAGGAACTAGTTACCAATGTCGCTGGGGCGTGTAATCCCATGTTTGCTGAATCAGTAGCATTAGTAATGGATCAATACACTATGGTTAATCCATAGTAAATGGATCCATGGACACTAACTCAAATATCTAGGGTATGTATTATGGTAAAATTGTAACACATATGTTTATATGCCCCTCCCTGCCCAGAATGTAAAGGTCTGGCAGTGGTAATAACGGGTCAATATGTCATGGTTAATCCACAATAAACGGTTCGTGAATATTAAATCAAATGTGTGGGGTATAAATTGTGGTAAAGTGAATCAGTATGTTGCAATAGATATGCTTATATGCCCCTCACCTGCCCGGAAAGTAAATGTCTGCATCTCTATTGAGGTAGAACAGGACATGGGAACAAATCTCGCTGGGGTTCAATCCATCAAACAGTAAGTAGGCAACATAAGCATGAATATTGGCAAATCTTGACTTTATACTTATGTTGTGTTAACATACAGCCCAGTCATGGACAATGTCATTTAACACGTGGTAAATAATATATTTATGCCAATACAGTTATTGTCCTAAAGTGGAGCCGAAATGAATTAACATCGTATAACTTATATTCATGCATGGTAATTTTGCTAATATTTTATATTGGCAAAGTTACTATGTATGCATGTTGTAAATACTCATGTCGTATGTATCAGTTGGTAATGTTAATTAATCTATAAATTTCTATCCTCTCCTGGGTGAATAGACTAGGGTATATTAATTTATTTAATCTATTATGTAGGTTCTAAGTTGTGGTAGAAAGGGTCATTACCTGTTTAGATATGTATATATATACATCTATCATGTATATGTGGATATACATATGTCGTGTTTGTAAATCTTAGTGAATAGACTAGTGAATAGTAATCTATTTAATCTATTATGTAGGTTATAAGCTGCGATACAGTGGATCAATACCTGTCTATAGATCTGTAGTTATACATATATCCATGTATATGTGGATATACACATATTGCGTGTATAGAGTTCAGTAGCATGTTAATCTATTATGTAGGTTATAAGCTGCGATACAGTGGATCAATACCTGTCTATAGATCTGTAGTTATACATATATCCATGTATATGTGGATATACACATATTGCGTGTATAGAGTTCAGTAGCATGTTAATCTATTATGTAGGTTATAAGCTGCGATACAGTGGATCAATACCTGTCTATAGATCTGTAGTTATACATATATCCATGTATATGTGGATATACACATATTGCGTGTATAGAGTTCAGTAGCATGTTAATCTATTATGTAGGTTATAAGCTGCGATACAGTGGATCAATACCTGTCTATAGATCTGTAGTTATACATATATCCATGTATATGTGGATATACACATATTGCGTGTATAGAGTTCAGTAGCATGTTAATCTATTATGTAGGTTATAAGCTGCGATACAGTGGATCAATACCTGTCTATAGATATGTAGTTATACATATATCCATGTGTATGTGGATGTACACATATTGCGTGTGTAGACTTCAGTAGCATGTTAAATTTGGCATGTGTTGGCATTTTCATATATGTGAGGACATGTTAGATGATACATAGATATGTGAACTCAATTATTAACTGGTAGCAGATATATAAATATGCCCCCCCCCCCCCCCCCCCCCAACAGAATTCCCGGGCAGTAAAGTTCTGCATGTTTGAATTCATTTATACTGAATGGTGTGGTAATGGGTCAATATTTTATGGTCAATCTATGGTGTATGGATCCGTAAGTAGTAAATCTATCAAATAAGTAGGTTATAAGTTGTGGTGAATAGACTAGTGAATAGACTAGGGAATAGTAATCTATTTAAACTATTATGTAGGTTATAAGCTGTGATACAGTGGATCAATACCTGTCTATAGATATGTAGTTATACATATATCCATGTATATGTGGATGTACACATATTGCGTGTGTAGACTTCAGTAGCATGTTAAATTTGGCATGTGTTGGCATTTTCATATGTGTGAGGACATGTTAGATGATACCTAGATATGTGAACTCGATTATTAACTGGTAGCAGATATATAAATATGCACCCCCCCCACCCCCCCACCCCCCCCCCCCCCCCCACCCCCCCCCACCCCCCCCACCCAACGGAATTCCCGGGCAGTAAAGTTCTGCATGTTTGAATTCATTTATACTGAATGGTGTGGTAATGGGTCAATATTTTATGGTCAATCTATGGTGTATGGATCCGTAAGTAGTAAATCTATCAAATAAGTAGGTTATAAGTTGTGGTGAAATGAATCGCTATGTAGTAACAGGTGTGTTAATATGCCCCCCACCCCCACACACACACCCGGCAAGATGCCCTGAAAATAAAGGCCTGGCTGTATATTGAGGTTACGATGCCCATTTGTTAAGTGGGGCCTGGTAACCTTAATTGCGGGGGTGCAATCCCAAAGTGAGTGGGCAACTTTATCATAAGCGATTGGCAAATCTTGTCTTTATACTTATGTTGTGCCATGATATGTCATTCTGCTATTACCTTTGAACTCATGTATGCTGAACTAGTAATAGTAGTAATGGGTCAATAATTTATGGTTAATCTATGGTATATGGATCCATAAATAGTAAATCGAAAAGGTAGGTGAAATGAATCGGTATGTGGTAACATATGTGTTTTTATGTCTCCCCCCACCCCCAACACACACACACCCAGTGAGATGCCCGGAAAGTAAAGGCCTGCATGTTTATTGAGGTTGATTTCCCTTTCCCCATTTGCAAAATAGCACCTGGTAACGTTGTGTCACATACATGTGTACGTACCGGCATTTTCTCTCCTTTTTTCGGCACCCTTTTCATCTCCTTCGTCTGGACATTCAATTGGGGGCCGTGCAACTTAGATTTTTATTCCCAAAATCCAAATCTGATCTTTCATGTCTCCCGGTTCTGAGTGTGCTGTTGTATGGCACCTCAAGTTAAACGCATCCACCAATGAAAAGAACAATATACTTTAAAAACTGATCCCGCTGGTGATAAGCACCGTCTCAATCACCCAGCATTCAACCGTTCCTCCTCAAGAATCCGACATCCATCCATTGATGAAATTTGTATATATGTTTTTGTTGATATTTGTGTTTATTTCTCTGTGCATTGTGCATACAAAAATCCCAGCATTGTACAAGACTTTAACTGATTATTTGAGTACACGTAGCATACGCCGAACAAACAACATAGATACAGACGTGAAAGTCCACGGATTTTCTGAAAAGTGTAACAGTTTAAGATTAAAATATGTTTCTGTGCTTTTGATTTGGTTCGAAATTTCATGACTTGGCAGTGTTTTTGTGAATAATGGCGGGTAATGTTAGTCTGGACGAGATACAGACGAATTCAGAATTTGACCTCATTAAGGTCTATAATGACAGAACATGCGAAATGACTGATGATCAAGATTCCCTATTCAATGATACTGGAGGCAATTGTAACTATTATTCCCCCAATGAATTTCAATCAATAAACGTCAAACAAAGTAATCAATTCTCAATGTTTCATTTAAATTGCCAAAGTCTAAATGCACATTGGGATTCCCTAAATGAACTGTTGACAAGCTTACATGGTTCGAAAAATCCCTTTAGCATTATAGGGCTAACCAAAATTTTTCGAATACCAACGAACATGTCGTACTACTTCGACGGCTATTATCCACTCATTAAAAAGACACAACCCGAAGGGGATGACGGGAGGGGTGGGGTGGGTCTATATGTTAAGGAAGAACTGGCGCCTAAAATACGAAATGACTTATCCGTTTTTATTCCCCATGTAATTGAGTCCCTGTTTATCAAAATCAAGGTAAATAATATCAAAAAATTAATTGGGGTCATATATAGACCGAATACACAGCCCAAGGCAGACATAGATCTTTTTCTTACAAAACTAAATGAAATAACTGATGTAATTAATCATGAAGGCAAGGAGGCATATATTATGGGAGACTTCAATATTGACCTACTGAAAGCCAGTCACCATTCCAACACTCAAATCTTTCTAGATCTTATGATTAGTCAAGGTTTTTTACCGCATATCACTAGACCGACTCGGATAACCAGTCATTCAGCAACATTAATAGATCATCTCTTTTCAAATAATATTACCTCTACTTGCTCATCTGGAATAATCATCACAGATGTTTCTGATCAGTTTGGCATATTTTATACCGAAAATAATACCACTGAAAAGGATAGTCCAAAAGTTATCCGCAAACGCAATTTCAGTGAAGCCAACATGGCTACATTTAGGTCACTTTTAACACAAAGCGATTTTTTGTCCATTCTTGAATCAAGTTGTGCCAATGCAGCATATGAAAGCTTTATGAATATTTATTCAACAGCTTTTGAAAAGGCTTTTCCTATAGTGAATATCCAGCAGCAGAAAAAATTTATCAGAAAACAACTGTGGATATCTAAGGGACTCATGACCTCATCTATCAATAAGACAAAGTTTTACAACAAAAAACTTAAATCCCCAATGGAGCAAAATATAAAAAACTATAAAAACTATTGCAAAATATTCAATAGGATTAAAAAACAAAGTAAAGCAATGTATTATAATAAGATATTAAATGATAGCAAAAACAACTTAAGAGAAACTTGGAGAATATTAAATGAAACAATAAACAAAGCAAAACGTACTGCCAGCTTGCCTTTTACCTTTATCAAAGAAAATAATTATGAAATAAATGACCCACACGAAATAGCATGTGCATTTAATGACTTTTTCGTAAACATAGGAAGGCGTGCTAGTGAGGAAGTGACACAAACAGATAAATCCTTCTTGGACTTCATGGGTCCATCTTCCTCAAATAACTTTTATATACTCAGCCAAAAAAGAAAGTGTGCATTGCAGAAATTGATCAAACTCCAAAAAAGTAATTTCGTAGGTGTAAAGAGTGTAAACCTGTTCATGAATAAGTTATATTGAACACAAAAACAGCTTTCCCCGTTAAAATTGCATTAACGTTAAATGACGTGCTGCACATTTGTGAAAAGGCATGTTTTGCACGTGGAGAGTCTGAAAATTCATGCAGCAGTGTGAATCCTTGGGTATTTAAACACTAAAGTGTAAGGCCTTCCTATCGTTCACATTCAAACTTGCGCTGCTGTTAAAATGACTCCACATTAGCATGCCAAGATTGACAATGAATCCACGTCTCCTTAGCCTGGGTATGATTAGAGCTGGCAGAACACACAGAGAGGTTGCCCAGCATTTGAACTGCCACCGTAACACTGTGGACAGGCTAGTCCATCGACATGCACAACATGATGATGTTCGAAACCGACCCCACTCCAGGAGACCCCGAGTTACCACCAATGCACAAGATCGGTATATCCGTGTCGTCCATCTCCGGAACCGGCAACAAACGGCAATGACGACAGCCAGGAACATCCCTAACCTGAGACGGATACATCCTCAAACAGTAATCAACCGCCTGAGAGAATACGACTTACGTCCTCGAAGACATGCAATTCGGCCGATTTTGATGTTACATCATCGTCGTGCTCGACTGCAGTGGTGTAGAGTAGGGTTAGGGTTAGGGTTAGCCTAACCTAACCCTAACCCTACCCTACCCTAACCTAACCTAACCCTACCTAACCTAACCTAACCCTAACCCTACCTAACCCTAACCTAACCCTACCCTAACCCACTTCCATGCTAACCTGTTCGCTTCCATGAGGCGTAGATGCACAGCAGTAGTCGATGCAGATGGAGGTCATACCAGATATTGAGTGTGTGACTTTTGTGTTTGACCCTTAGTGTCTTTTGACTCTCCATGGCACCAAGAGTATTCGTCGTAGCGTATTGAAATTTCTCGTGTTGATCACAAATTGATTCATCTGTGATTGAATAAAATTTCCATGAATGAAAATGATATATATCTTTTTTTAGTGTTATTTTTTAGCATGCACACTTTCTTTTTTGGGAGAGTATATAACACCGGTTACCCCTTGTGAAGTGATGGATACAGCCAAATGCATGAAATCTAAACGTTACAAAAACTATGATGGAACCACAACATACCTCATGAAAAATGCTATAAATATATTAGCCCATCCACTTGCCCACATTGCCAACCAATCTTTCATAAGTGGTGTTGTGCCAAACAGAATGAAAATTGCGAAAGTTATTCCAATTTTTAAAGCGGGAGATGAAAACAGATTTAACAACTATAGACCGATAAGTATTTTACCAGCCTTCTCTAAAATCTTAGAAAAATTAATGGCAAATAGAATGATTAATTATCTGAATACATTCGATATACTCTGTCAGCATCAATATGGCTTCAGAAAAAATCACAGTACCACACATCCTGTGATGCAGTTTCTTAGACATATTGCTTTAGAAAACAATAAACCAACAAAAGATCTAACCTTAGCGGTATTTATAGACTTTTCGAAAGCTTTTGATACGATTAACCACAGTATTCTGATAAGTAAATTAGAAAGATATGGGTTCAGAGGAATCAGTATTGACTGGTTCAAAAGTTATCTATCAAACAGAACCCAATATGTAAAATTTGCTGAATATAATTCGAACCAGGCCCAAATAACGTGTGGAGTCCCACAGGGTTCTATACTTGGGCCGATCTTATTTTTGCTCTATATTAACGATATTCATCACTCAACTTTATTAAAACTCCTATCGTTCGCGGATGACACAACAACTTATGCTTCTGGCCCAAATGCAAGTAGACTAGCTGAATACATAAATCGTGAATTAGGCAAATTGAATGAATGGTGCTCAGCTAACCAGCTTGTTCTAAACGCAGGTAAAACAAAGTATGTTCTTATAAATCCTACATGTAGAGCGATAGTCCCAGGAAACTTATCAATCGAAATACAGAACAAAACGTTAAAAAGAATCGGTTGTCACGAACCAGAAAAATCATTAAAATTCCTTGGTATTAACATTGATGATAATCTTTCATATAGTGTTCATATCTCTCAAGTGTGCTCTAAAATAGGACGAGTAAATTATGCTTTGAATAAGGTAAAAAGAATCTTGCCGCATGAGGCTATGAAAACTCTATACTTTGCCCTTATTCACAGTCACCTGCTATATGGTATCCAAATCTGGGGTAATGTTCGCGCAATTAGAAAAATTCTCATTATGCAGAAATGCTCACTTCGTATTATTAATAATTCAAATTACAATGCCCATACTGATCTCTTATTTGTAAAAGATAAAATACTTAAAATCAACGACTTGTTCAAACTTCAAGCCTGTCTCTTCATATTTGATTGGAAAATGGGAAAACTTCCATCGTCATTCAATGACTTTTTTTAACCCAACAAATACTTCACAAAGAGTTACGAGACAAGCCGAATTATTATCTATAAGTAGAACTCGCACTAAAGCACTTGATAGCTTACCATTTCATGCCTTTCCTAAATTATGGAATGAACTGGATCAAGATTTAAGGTCCATCACAAACAGAAAACTCTTCAAAAGATCACTGACACAAAAATTCATGTCTGAATTCCCAAGTAGTGTAGAATGTGACAATCCTTATTGTCAAGATTGTAGGTTTAATACCAGCAGATAATTCAAAATTGTCGAAGACGTCCATATAAATAACTAAGTTTCTGTACAGCCACTAAATGACACTTCATTGTACTTTGGTCATTTTCCAAATCGTGATAATTTATTTCTAACAACATTATTTACAACTGTAGTCGATGTACAATGCTAACTCTGGATCCACTTTCAGTCTGGCTATGTCATCTCCCTACGGTATAGATATTACTTATATTCTCATATTTTACAAATGCTTCTTTGTGTTGCAACTGTTTTGTATCACTCTGTATGTTACTTGTTGTCTATACCGTAAAATAAAATAATCAATCAATCAATCTGCACAGTCTTTTATTTTGTTAGCTCACCTGACTGAATGTCAGTGGGAGCTATTGGCATCACTTGGCATCCATCATCTATTAACTTTTTTAAACTTGTCTTCTTTTTCAAAAACATTGGGCCAAATTCAAACAAATATGACACAGACCATATTTGGAATATACCCTTACTACTTTATTCAAATGAAGCTGGGGTTAATGCCCAAAAAGCCTAAAAAAGTTTTAAAATCGTCTTATCATGAACCACTAGAGAGAATGCTTTGATATCTGGCATGGACCTCCTTTGGTGGTGGAGATTGAAGTTTGTTTAAGGCAAGTTTGTAGGTCAATAGTTTGGCTCTCTGTGGTGGCATGCCCATTTTGGGCTCCACCCAAAATTTCTACTTCAAAAAACGATGGGCTGATTTGAACCAAGTTTGGTATGTAGGATAACTGGGTCATAAGTACTTGATTTATGAGATTTTTTTTAGCAGCCCTGCGGGAACCCCAAAAGCTAAAGATAGAAAAACATTCAAAAATTTCCAAAACTGCACAGTTCTGAATATTATTTTTTGGTTTGAAGCTTCCTTAGAACCATTGGAGTCAGATGGACCATAAAAAAACCTCTATCATTTTGATCAGGATGCCAGATGGGTATGCCCATTTTAACACTGTTGGAAATGGGAAAATGCCAAATCACCATCTTTTCTTGTACTCCATCATCTAAGTATTCTTATTCAGAACCTTGGGGCAAAATGTAAACTAACTTGGCATCTTGGTGGATTTTACTTTTATGAGTTTTTTTCCGCAAAATTTACTATTCCTTTTTGTGTGTGATTAATGCCCCAAAAGCTTCAATTGCTTTTAAAAATCATCTTCTTATAAACCACTTGCAAGAATGCTTGGATTTCTGGTACATGTATGGAACTTTAGTGATGTAGCTTTGAGTTTAAGCTTGTTCAGAGGAACATAGTAGCTCAATATTTGGGCTCCACATGGTAGGATGCCCATTTCGGGTTTCACCCAACATTTCTATTTCCTAAACCGATGGGCTGATTAAGCCTGATTTGAACATATTTGGTATGTAGTATAATTGGATCATGAATACTTTAAATTTTTCCTGCAATCTTTTGGGAACCCATGAAGCTAAAAATCAAATTCCCATATTTACAAAACTGCACGGATCACACTATTGTTATTTCAAAAGAAACTTCCTTGGAACCAGTAGAGTCAGATGAATCCAAAAAATTATGGCCGCATTTGTCGTGGGGTACCTTATGAGTATTCCTATTTTAATAGAGTTGGTAATGGAAAAATGCCAAGCTATCATCTTTCTTGTGCTCCATCAACATAGCCTTCTTCTTCAGAACCTGCCAAATATAAACTATCATGCCACCCAGCATCTTGGAGGAGTAAAAACTGCCAAGTTTTTAGTTCACCTGACTGAAAGTCAGGGTGAGCTTTTCTTATCACTCTTCGTCCGTCGTCTGTCGTCTGTCGTCCTGCGTGAAGGCGGTGTTTGAGCCTCTTTCTCCTAAACCACTGGCCACATTTTAATTAAATTTCATGTAAATAGTGGTTATATAGGGGCATTTTGATTTTTATCAAAATTAGGTTTCGGTTCATATTGAGCAGAGGTGTGGAGAAAAAATGGCCAAATTTTTTGAAAATCTTCTTCTAATGAACCACCAGTAGCAGAGACTTGATATGTGGTATACAGAGTCCTTTTGAGGTTTAGAATCAAGTTTGTTCAAGAGAAGTTTGTCAGGCATTATTTGCCTTCGTTATGGGGGGGCAAAAATTTTGGACACGCCTAAAATTTCTATTTTCAGAACCGTGAGGTTGATTTGAACCAAATTTGATATGAGATGATAATGGGTCGTACCGTCGTAAGTAGTTGATTGATGCAAAAAAGAATTTTCTCATTGCCCCGTGGGAACCTCGGGAGCTAAAAATAGGAAAAACCTTAAAACTGGCATATCTCCAAAACTACATGGCACAGAGAATTCTTATTTTGTATAAAGCTTACTTTTATCCAGTAGAATAGAATGGTTAAAAAAAATCCCTATCGATTTGATCATAACGTACTTTTTTCAGGACTTTGAAAAAGTGCTGAGTCAGCACTTTTTAACACTGTAGGCAATGAGAAAAGATTAAAAAATCTTCTTCTCCAGATCCAGCAGGCAGAATCTTTTGATATTTGGTATGCAACATTGTAGGGTGGATCTGATTCAAGTTTGTTCAAATCGTCCCCCTGGGTTCATATTTGGGCTCAGTATAGAAGCCCGAATTCGAACTTACTGCATTTCAGTCAAATTTCTTAAAAAATCTTCTTCTCCAGATCCAGCAGGCAGAATCTTTTGATATTTGGTATGCAACATTGTGGGGTGGATCTGATTCAGGTTTGTTCAAATCGGCCCCCTGGATTCATATTTGGGCTCACTATAGAAGCCCAAATTCGAACTTACTGCATTTCAGGCAAATTTCTTAAAAAATCTTCTTCTCCAGATCCAGCAGGCAGAATTTTTTGATATTTGGTATGCAACATTATGGGGTGGATCTGATTCAAATTTGTTCAAATCGGCCCCCTGGATTCATATTTGGGCTCACTATAGAAGCTCGAATTCGAACTTAGTGCATTTCAGGCAAATTTCTTCAAAAATCTTCTTCTCCAGATCCAGCAGGCAGAATCTTTTGATATTTGGTATGCAACATTGTGGGGTGGATCTGATTCAATTTTGTTCAAATAGGCCCCTTGGGTTTATATTTGGGCTCAGTATAGAAGCTTGAAATTCAAACTTAGTGCATTTCAAGCAAATTTCTTCAAAAATCTTCTTCTCCAGATCCAGCAAGCAGAATCTTTTGATATTTGGTATGCCACATCGTGGGGTGGATCTGATTCAAGTTTGTTCAAATCGGCTCCCTAGATTCATATTTGGGCTCACTATAAAAGCTCGAATTTGAACTTAGTGCATTTCAGGCAAATTTCTTTGAAAATCTTCTTCTCCAGATCCAGCAGACAGAATCTTTTGATATTGGGTATGCACCATGCATAGGGAGGTGAGATTCAAGTTTGTTCAAGCCAAGTTCCTGGGTTCATATTTGGGCTCCTGTGGTAGCCCGAATTATAACTTCAAAATGAGGAATTTTCTTTAAAAATCTTCTTCAGATCCAGCAGTTGGAATGTTTTGATATTTGTTATGCAGCATCCTTAGGGAGGTGAGATTCAAGTTTGTTCAATCCATCCATGTCCCTAGGTCCATATTTGGACTCACTGTGGGAGCCCGAATGATAACTTAGTTCAAAATGAGGAATTTTCTTTAAAAATCTTCTTCAGATCCAGCAGTCGGAATGTTTTGATATTTGGTATGCAGCATCCTTGGGGGAGTGGAGGGGGGGATTCAAGTTTGTTCAAGCCATGTCCCTAGGTCCATATTTGGACTCACTGTGGGAGCTCGAATTGTAATTTAGTTCAAAATGAGGAAATTTCTTTAAAAATCCTCTTCTTCAGATCCAGCAGTCGGAATGTTTTGATATTTGGTGTGCAGCATCCTTAGGGGGTGAGATTCAAGTTTGTTAAAGCCAAGTTCCTGGGTTCATATATGAGCTCTCTGTGGGAGCCCGAATTATAACTTAGTTCAATATGAGGAATATTCTTTAAAAAATCTTCTTTTTTTTTCTGATCCATGGGTCAGAATCTTTGGATATTTGGTATAAACTTTTCTTAGGAGGAGCAGATGCAACTTGTTGAAATCAATTCTCTGGGTTGATATTTAGGCTACCATGTCAGGTGAGCGCCCTCAGGCCCCCTGGGGCCTCTTGTTTGATAAAAGAAGTGACAAATTTTCTTGTTTTATACCCAGATATTGCATGTGGATGATAGTGTTTTTTGTGATATTCGTGAGAAGCATGCATCATGTGGATGGAGGGATGTGTTTGGGGAACACTATCAACCAGAAACATCAGGTTGCTGGGTGGCATGATGTTTGTACACAACTTCTATACAGCTCAGGCTAGAGGCCGTATTTATGAACCGATCTTTACGAAACTTCTTGGGTACCTTTGTTATCACCGTGGGATGAGAACGAGTGTTTTTGGGTGTGGTCTGAAATTCAAGATGGCCACCAGCAGTCATTTTGTACCAAAATTAGTGCAATCAGTCTTTTGTACAGAACTCCTAATGAAAGTTCTGATTTGAATAAATTTTTGTATGAATGTTTAGTAAAATGGAATACATCACATACAGTACGGGTTTTTTTCTCGTGCAGAAATTATGCAAATTAGATGAATTTTGATTTATTATGTGCTACTCATACACTGTAAGTGCACATGTCAATTCGGCTCAGGCTAGAGGCTGCATTTATCAACCGATCTTCACGAAACTTCTTGTGTACCTTTGTTATCACCTTGGGACGAGAACGAGTGTTTCTGAGTGTGGTCCAAAATTCAAGATGGCTGCCAGTGGCCTTTTTGTACTGAAATTAGGTCCAATCAGTTTTTTGTCACAACTTCTATACAGCTCGTATTTATGAACTGATCTTCATGAAACTTCTTGGGTACCTTTGTTTTCACCTTGGGACAGGAATGAGTGTGTTTTGTGGTGCCTTTGTTATCACTATGCTATGAGAACAAATATTTTGGGGTTCAGTCAGACCCACTCTGGGACCCAAAGATTTCTTTTCTAGTTTAGCATCTGACTATCACAAACCTTTACAATACTTTACCTATACATTTGTTACAGGCTACGGTCAGTATTTATGTACAGACCGTTACAATACTTTATATGTACCTTTGTTATCAGGTCATTACCTAGATGTTTGTCATTGCTGTGTCACATACATACATGTACTGTCTTGACAAGTTGGGCTACAGTGTCATTGACACTTTCATTCTCTCTTTCTCATATCCTCACAGTTTTGCAAATGGAAGAATGTTGTGCTGGGATAATTCATCCATGGCTTGGCAATATTGAGACATTTCTTTTCTCTTGGTGAAAAATTGTTACAGTAATGTGCACTCTAGAAACAATTGGGGGGTGGGATGAGAAAGGCTTTTGGTTCATCGCTGATTGATTGGGTATATCCTTGACATTGTATATTTTTTTTATCATTTTTTGTTTCAAAGGACTGAAGATGAGGCCTGATGCTAATGAGGCCATTGCACCTATGAAATCTTTTAACTTTGGGAGGGAGTGGATGAAGGCATTCTATACCATCTCTATGCCAATGATACTCAGCTGTATGTGTCTTTTATTGCACTTAGTGAGTTTGATTTGCTGAAGTCAGTGTAGATGATTCAAAACTGTGTTAATAGATGCAAAACTGGATGGCTGGTCATGAGTTAAAAATGAATGATGATAAGACAGAAGGGGGCGCGGTGGCTCAGTTGGTAGAGGTGCAGGCTGCAAGCCGAGAGGTCCTCGGTTCGAATCCCACCTGCGGCAACCGCGTTGTGTCCTTGGGCAAGACACTTCACCCCGATTGCCTACATGGGGGCACGATGACGCTGTGTACTGCGGCGTACTGCACGTCGATGGTGTGCATGTCTTCAACCAATCTAACCCTGTCTGTGCTGCGGTGCAGAGTTCAGAGTTACGATGTTGGAGAGCTGACAGCTGCTCGTCGTTGCTCGGTGGTTCTCTCCGGGTACTCCGGCTTCCTCCACCCGTAAAACTGTCACGGTCACGATTAGCCATTGTGCATAAGTATGTGACCTTAAACACCAATAAATAAATAATGATAAGACAGAAGAGTTTGTTATATCTCGCACCTAAATTCCTTCTGATTTTCGAATTAAATATACACCTGAAACTTAATTAAGCACCCCCTGTTTTTTTCGCAGTGATGTTAATCGAAACTGTCATTACTTCCATGCTATCTTTCAGGTGGCCAAAAGTGATTGTTTGCAGAAAGAATGGTCTGTTGACAAATGAAAGACAACGCAATGATGAAAATATGCAGTAGTTTAATGGCGCTAATTACACATATCTGTCATTAATGTTTTTGATGGAAAAATGTTCTCTCCACAAGTATGGTGCTGGAAACATATGATGAAACATTGCCTGTAATTACTGACAAAAAATGTAACTCGTTATCTGTACACAATAGCAGTGTCTGACGTCAGTAGCAAGTGTATCCACCATGTGCCTGGATGACAGGCTGAACCCTAATGGCTGCCAGTGAGCCTTCTGATACAGTCCAGAGGCAACTGCTTCCACTCCCCATGCAATGCAGCCAATTCTGTACAGGCGGATCCCTTGCTTGCACACAATGTCCAAGAAAGCCCCAGATGTGTTCTAAGGGATTCAAATCAAGGCTCACTGCAGGCCAAGGTAGTGTTGCAATAGCATTGTTCCGAAGGAATGCTCTCACAGCATGCGAACTATGTGGCCTTGCATTGTTGTCCATGAATACAGGGCGACTCGCCAATGGGTGGTTGTCAAAATGAGGCACGACAACCGGACCAGATTAAGAATGTCCTGAATGTACTGATGACCATTGAGATTCCCACATACAGTTACCATATCAAGTTTACAATCATGAGAGAGGCATCCCCAGATCATTACTGATCCACCACGATGAGGAACAGTAAGTCTGATGTTCCTGGGCTGTAAGCAGTATTTTTATGCCTCCACACTCTCATGCCACCATCTATGATGTGAAGCAGGAACCTACCCTTGTCTGACCAATAGTCTCTCCTCCACATCCTGAGATTCCAATGTTATCGTACCATACACGACTTCAAACGTCAGGAGCATGGTGGCTCAGTGATAGACTGTTGGATTTCTATGCTAGAGGTCCCGAGTTTGATCCCCGTTGGGGACGGCCCACGTTATGTCCTTGGGCAAGGCTCTTTGTCCTGGTTGCCTACCCTTCTGGACCTCATACCCAGTGCTTTGAGATGGTTTCAGATAGTTCTGTTGCACAAACGCCTGTTGTGGAGCCAAAGGTGTTTCAAAACCCTACTTGAAGCAAAGGGTTCACACCTAACAAGGCATGCCAGGCTCCAATCTTCCCAACGAGAGATCTTTTGGGGTTGTCCAGGCCTTGGTTGGTCTTTAACATTGTTGGTTCGTTGATGTTTTCAGACAAGTATGCTGATGACAGAATGACTATAGCCAAGTTGCCTTCCAATAGCATTGAATGACATGCCTGTTGAATGCATGCCAATTATTTGCCGTCTTTTTGCCTCTGACAGTCTCCTCATTGCCATGTCAATATTTTAGTTCACCTGACTGAAAGTCAGGGTGAGCTTTTCTTATCACTCTTTGTCCGTCGTCCGTCCGTCTGTCGCCCGCCCGTCCATCGTCCTGCGTGAAGGTGGTGTTTGAGCCTCTTTCTCCTAAACCACTGGCCACATTTTAATTAAATTTCATGTAAGTAGTGGTTATATAGGGGCATTTGGGTTTTTCTTCAAATTGGATTTCTGCTCATATTGTGGAGTGGGGTGGGGCCAAAATGCACAAAATTTTTAAAAATCTTCTTCTCATGAACCAGCCATAGCAGAGACTTGATATTTGGTATGCTGCTTCCATTTGAGGTGTAGACTCAAGTTTGTTCAAGAGAAGTTTGACGGGCAATATTTACTTTTGCTCTGAGAGGGGCAAGAATTTTTGCCCCGCCCAAAATTTCTATTTTCTGAACCCAGAGGCTGATTTGAACCAAATTTAATATGAGGTATTATTGGGTTATATGTACTTGATTTATGCCAAAACATTTTTTCCTGCAGCCCCGTGGGAACCGCAGGAGCTAAAAATAGAAAAAAATTAAAACTGCCATATCTCCAAAACTGCACGGCACCGAGAATTTTTATTTGGTGTGAAGCTTCCTTAGGACCAACAGAAATGATTGATAATTGTAGGGTGGATCTGATTCAAGTTTGTTCAAATTGGCCCCCTGGGTTTATATTTGGACTCAGTATAGGAGCCCGATTTTGAACTTAGTGCATTTCAGGCAAATTTCTTAAAAAATCTTCTTCTCCAGATCCAGCAGGCTGAATCTTTTGATATTTGGTATGCAACATTGTGGGGTGGGTCTGATTCAAGTTTGTTCAAATCGGCCCCCTAGATTCATATTTGGGCTCACTATGGAAGCCAGAATTCGAACTTAGTGCATTTCCGGCAAATTTCTTCAAAAATCTTCTTCTCCAAATCCAGCAGGCAAAATCTTTTGATATTCGGTATGCAACATTGTGGGGTGGATCTGATTCAAGTTTGTTCAAATCAGCCCCCTGGGTTTATATTTGGGCTCAGTATAGGAGCCCAAATTTGAACTTAGTGCATTTCAGGCAAATTTCTTTGAAAATCTTCTTCTCAAGATCCAGCAGGCAGAATCTTTTGATATTGGGTATGCACCATGCTTAGTGGGGTGAGATTCAATTTTATTCAAGCCAAGTCCCTGGGTTCATATTTGGGCTCACTGGGGGAGCCCAAATTATAACTTAGTTCAAAATGAGGAATTTTCTTTAAAAATCTTCTTCAGATCCAGCAGTCGGAATGTTTGGATATTTGGTATGCAGCATCCTTAGGGGGGTGAGATTCAAGTTTGTTCAAGCCATGTCCCTAGGTCCATATTTGGGCTCACTGTGGGAGCCCGAATGATAACTTAGTTCAAAATGAGGAATTTTCTTTAAAAATCTTCTTCTTCAGATCCAGCTGTCGGAATGTTTAGATATTTGGTATGCAACATCCTTTGGGGGGTGAGATTCAAGTTTGTTCAAGCCATGGCCCTAGGTCCATATTTGGGCTCACTGTGGGAGCTTGAATTGTAACTTAGTTTGAAATGAGGAATTTTCTTAAAAAATCTTCTTCTTTGGATCCAGCAGTCGGAATGTTTTGATATGTGGTGTGTAACATCCTTGGAGGGGGGGGGGGGGGGAGGGGGAGATTCAAGTTTGTTAAAGCCAAGTCCCTGGGTCCGTATTTGGGCTCCCTGTAGGAGCCTGAATTATAACTTAGTCAATATGAGGAATTGAGGACTCTTCTTCTTCAGATTCAGCAGTCGGAATGTTTTGATATTTGGCAAGCAGCAACCTTAGGGGGCTGAGATTCAAGTTTGTTCAAGCCAAGTCCCTTGGTTCATATTTGGGCTCACTATGGGAGCCCGAATGACAACTTAGTTCAAAATGAGGAATTTTCTTTAAAAATCTTCTTCAGATCCAGCAGATGAATGCTTTTGATATTTTTTATGCAGCATCCTTAGGGGGGTAAGATTCAAGTTTGTTCAAGCCATCTCCCTAGGTCCATATTTGGGCTCATTGTGGGAGCTCGAATTGAAACTTGGTTCAAAATGAGGAATTTTCTTTAAAAATCTTCTTCAGATCCAGCAGTCGGAATGTATTGATATTTGGTGTGCAGCATCCTTAGGGGGGTGAGATTCAAGTTTGTTAAAGCCAAGTCCCTGCGTTCATGTATGGGCTCCCTGTGGGAACCCGAATTATAACTTAGTTCAATGTGAGGAATATTCTTTAAAAATCTTTTCTTTTAGATCCACTGTTCAGAATCTTTGGATATTTGGTATAAGCTTTTCTTAGGAGGAGCAGATGCAACTTGTTGAAATCAATTCTCTGGGTTGCTATTTAGGCTACCATGTCAGGTGAGCGCCCTCAGGCCCCCCCGGGGCCTCTTGTTTGATAAAAGAAGTGACAAATTTTCTTGTTTTATACCCAGATATTGCATGTGGATGATAGTGTTTTTTGTGATATTCGTGAGAAGCATGCATCATGTGGATGAAGGGATTTGTTTGGGGAACACTATCAACCAGAAACATCAGGTTTCACTAGATGAAATGTACTGCAAGACATAGCAATCATTAAAACATAATAATCAGTAACAGCAACATCACTGTTTTGAAACATTCTTCAGATCCACCAGGTTAATAATTGGGCTCCCTATGGGAACCAAAATTTTAACTTGGGTGCAATATGAGTATATTTCTTTAAAAATCTTCTTCTTCAGATCCACCAGCCAGAATGCTTTCATATTTGATACAAAACATCTTTAGTGGGGTGAGATTCTAGTTTGTTCAAACTGAGTGCCAGGGTTAATATTTGGGCTCCCTATGGAAACCCAAATTTTAACTTGGGTGCAATATGAGTATGTTTCTTTAAAAATCTTCTTCATCAGTTCCACCAGCCAGAATGCTTTCATATTTGATACAAAACATCTTCAGTGGGGTGAGATTCTAGTTTGTTCAAACTGAGTGCCTTGGATAATATTTGGGCTCCCTATGGGACCCCAAATTGGTCATGTAGCTGAAGAATTATAAATTTTTCATCAAGTACCCTCTAGAGGGGTGTAACTGGAACAGATTGATAGAGAAGTGTGGGAGACGAGGCTTGAACCGTCGACCTCTAGCACACAAAGCGACCGATTTATCACAAGACTAAAAGAGACCCAGACCAACCATGGTGGTAAATGACCCTTATACCTCGTATGCTACACTACTCTGACATTCTTTCACCCCAGATTCCACATCAGAGTGGTCGAAACATCCCCCATGCTTCACCACAGCATCCACAATGCCACCAACTGCTGAGGATCAGGTGAGCCCCCAAATGTAACAGATCGAGAGAGAAGTGTGGGAGCTGAGACTCAAACTGTCAACCTATAGCACACAAAGTGACCGATTTACCACGAGACTAAGAAATCCGGACCAACCAGGCTGGTTGGTAAATGGTCTTTATACCTTGACCATTGCATAGCTAAGAGTAATCCACATAGGTTGTATCAAGGGGCTCCATAGGGGAGCTCCACTTTTTACATTATGATTAACTGAAGAAAAGGAAGGATGCTTGGACTTTTTTAGTCACTCCTGAGGGGCTCAATGATTGACAATGGATCCTATGGAGATTGATTGCTTAATGTAGATTCATTTTTGGATTCTTTTTATATTGGGTTCTGTTCAAGGTGAGTGCTTCATGCCCCGTGGGGCCTCTTGTTTATCTTGTTTCAACATCAGATCTAATTAAAATAGTTTGTTTTCTTTGAAAAGGCAGGAGCTATTGACTGTTATTTGAGGGTTAATTCCTTTTAAATTCAAAAATTAAAATCAATTAAATTTTGAAGATCATTTATGTTTAAATACCAATATATACTTTCCAATCATGCAAATCTTGTAAAAACTGGACCATCCCCTCTATGATGAATTGAAAATGAATCAATCCCAAATCTTTGTGGTGAGAGAAGAGTATGTGTATGGGGGAAAAGCATTTAATTTTACACAGAATAAAGCACTGATTCAAAGCATTTGAAAGTTGTAGTTTTTTTGTTGGTTTCTGTTTGTTCGTTGCCTTGTGTACACGTAAATGAACAACTGGCCTAATCCATGCTAACCTTGTTTGTGCCACATTAGTAAGTTAGAGGGTCTGACAGTTACTCACTACTGCTTGGTGGTTATCCCAAGGTACTTTGGTTTACTCCATGGGTGAAAATATCATGATTCGATTTGAACCTGGCCATCAAAATGATCATTAAACACAAATAAATAAATGACAGAATGTCTTGGGCAAGACAATCCCAATTGCTCAACTGCTCAAGTGGGAGAATGCTTGCACATTCTATTGAGATGTACTGCAAATCGATGATACACTTTCCTTCAATCCATGCTAATGCTGTTCAGTGGTTCTCCCTGAATATTTTGGCTTCCCCAACAAATAAAACTGCCTGACAAAATATGACCCAGGCTGTTGAAATGATCGTTAAACCTCGATAAATAAATAAAATGTCTTCGCAAGACACCTAATGCCATTTACCAAAGTTTAAAAATAGTGGGCAGTGAACCGAGGTGTACTAGGTTACACTTCGATGGCACACTTCCCTTCAACCAATGCGAACCCTCCAATTGCTGGGTAAATAAATCAATGGATCCAACAGTTACTCATTGCTATTTGGTGGTTTTTCTCAGGCACTTGGGTTTTCTCCACCCGTAAAACTGTCAGACACGATATGATCCTGGGCCCGGGATGTCAAAACGATCGTTAAATCTCAAGAAATAAATAAATTGTGTTAAACCTTAGTTTCAGAGCACAGGTATAGCCTATTGATAAATTGAAGATTTTAGATATATTTTTCCAATCAGATTGTTGACATTTTGTGTGACGTTTTTAACTCAATTTGACAACGTAAAGAATTTAGCTCAACTTGACATCAAGTATGAGCTATATTGGGATGGTTTGCCATTCACCCTCCATCCGTACATATATCCATGCATCTATCCATACATCTGTACGTCCACACCTCTGTCCATCCACAACTCCTTCAGCACACCCTCAGGCTTGTCATTTTGAAAATTGCAGGAGGGCCATTATGGTTCGCCTCAAATCACCACAGGAGGGCCATTTTGGGTTCACCTAAAATGACCCAGGAGGGCCATTTATGGTTTGCGGGGGCCTGAATATTTGGATGCAAGATACCAGAATGTGAGCAGTTAACGTTTCAAATGTTAACGTGTTAAAATATGTTAACAACGTTAAAAAAAATTAACCAAGTTAATAACGTTTAACTTGGAAGATTATAATTGTATAATATGTAGCATTGCGTCATTATCTTGTGTTTACCCAAGCTGGATCGCACGTCAGATTTTATGCCATTTGACGAAATTGAAGAATACGAATAATTTAGATGTCCGTCAATTATAGACGACCCATTGATTTGGTGGAGAGACCATGAAACCCTCCTACCAGCATTGGCGAAGTTGGCCCATCAATATTTGGCGATACAGCAATATCAGCTTCATCCGAACGCCTATTTTCAATGTAAGGACTGGTATTCGAGCAACAGAGGATGTCTCTTTCTATGGATATGGCTGCAGTGATTCTATTTTTACATGAAAACATTGCTGAATGTTAGAATTTACGATAATCTGCAAGAACTATATTAACTACTCGTCCCCTGAGTTCCAATGTGTTCTATGTGCCAGTAGGCACATAGAACACATTGGAACTCAAGAGATGAACTGTTCGTAATAAAAATGGCTGAAGTTTATTAAACTTTTGTTCATTTTAACATTTAACGTCTTTTAACTCGTTAACGCAGAATTATTGAACACGTTAACGTGTTTAGGAAAATTTTAACTCCTCCCAGCCCTGGTGTCATAGTTACCTGGCATCCAAATAACCAAGCCTGTATCTATACATTACATGATGACTGTACAACCCAGTGCACCAGATGGCGATTAGTTGGGACGAATCATTCATCTTTGGGTGACTAATTGTCCCGGCTTTGATTTTGGGATGAAAGGCCAATCGTCAGGGGTCGAACTGGCTTGGGGATCCAGGCCACGAAATTTCACGCGAACGGTCGTTTCGTTCGCGGGACGGTTACGCAAATCCAAAAACCCGCGAACGATGTTTCGTTCACGCAAAAAATATGACGTGAACGAAATTTTATAGTCCGAATTTTTTGTTGTTCACTGAAGTGTCAGTGTGCCGTGGTACCCTGATGGCCAGATAACAAATACAACGAATGAGTATGAAGCAGAAGTGGTAGTTTGTCCTGTTGCTTGAACTTATATAGTACTGTATTTTACATGTGCGATTCTAAACACAACATTTCAACATTTATTTTCACGGACATTATGTAAGTATAGTAACTGACAGCACGAAAGCATGAAACATATCAACCATTGTGGGTTTTTCCATGGTTGTGTTCTATTTGATATTGGTGGAGATTCAGCGTGCTTTCCCCTCATTAATGTTGCGTGCGAATTTGCCCCAGTTTTTTTTTTCTTCATATCTTATGGATCGAACAAAGGGATGTAGAGGTTGAGATTGAAGACACTAATTTTAGAATTTGGACGTGAATAGTATTTGCAGTGGCGTGGATACGGAAATGCAGAAAAATATTCAAGGAAAAACTTGATCTAACGTTAAAGATTTATGTAGGCCGAAATGGCATGGGCCTGGAACACCTATGGTTGTTTCACTAATAGACTTCAATTTTTTGGTAAACACGCATGCACTGGTGTTTGTTTTATTTTTTTATGAATGGCGCGGTGATCTGTCAATATTTTCTCAACTCCAGTCCTGAGGTCTTGCATCCATTGATGTTTATCAGCGAAAGAATCTTATACTGACTCGAGCCTTCCTTTGCTGACATTGACAACGCCAGCCACTGGTATTGTCTATGTCAGCAAAGGAAGGCTTGAGTCACATGTAATATTCATTGATTGCGGAATGGCTTCTACATCAGTATTCATTATTGCTCTAATTTATTACAATGAATACTAATCCCTTTAAATACTTTCTTTCTTATGGTTTTACCATATTGGTATAAGCGTAAACCTGTACAACTTATGTCAACCACTGAATATTTCTTCTCATATCTTGTTTTAATCACGTAACCTTTTGCGTAACCAATTGGTTGCGCAAAAATAATTAACATGAACGAAACAATGGGTTACGCAAGCCCAAAACACGCGAACGAAAAATGGGTTCCTTAAATTTTTGAAATTTCATGGCCTGGGATCGCCCATGACATGAGAGTTGTCACAGTCTGATGTACAATGTAATAACTAACTACAACTTTGGAATTGGCAGACCTCTTGGTCGTATTTGGAAACTTCGTTACTGTCTCTGGGTGACTGCGTTGATGACACTCAACAAACTTCACAAATTGCCTGTTACCTCCTTCAAGCTGCGAAAATTGCCGTTTGAGATGGCCAATTTTGAGGAGCTTTCAACTGAATTAATGGGCTGCAGAAATCAGGGTTGGGTGGACGTTGACTGTTCAAGGTCCAAACGTGACATGGACAGGAGATTCATGTCAATTGAAACTAGCAAGTATCTGGTAAACAGAACGCAAAGAAATAACTGATTGACTTTTATATGCATCCAAACGAGAAATAACAATTTTTTCTGAAAGTTGAACCTGGTGAAGTCCAAACACTGGGCCATCCAACTGTAGCTGGAGGTAAAACATTAAATAGAGCACACTTCCATAAATTTGTCTTCTGGCAGAACTGTGTGTTGAAATATTTCACACAATCCATCACTTGGCCAAATCGCCCCAATATAATTCGTCAAAACTGCCCCACATATATTTTCACCTAAATCATCCAAGATATTTCATCCCAACCTCCTCACATATACTTCACCTAAGTAATCTGCCACCATTTTTTTTCACCTGGTTCGGGGGCATTTCGATCTCAATCGTATTGGGGCTTTTTTAAAATTTTATGCTCGATCAAAGCCGAAACGCTTTCAAGGCCCAAACCTCTGTTTTTTTTAACAACTTTTGAAGCGCCCCCAATTTAGTGAGTACCTAATTAGTACATATTCGTTAAATTAAATTGATCGATTTAAGGCCAAGTTCCTCCCACCCCCTCTCTTCTTATTAAATATTCATACCCAAACCCAAACACAAATGAAAATGCAAGAATGGAAAAGGGAATGGTTTGGATCACTGGTGGAAGCAAATGAGGTCACGAGGAGAGGGAGGACATTTGGATGGGAAACAGCAAATTTTTTATGAAGCAAGTCGAACTACCTGCGAAAAAAAAGAGGCTTTGACAACGCTAGGGTGGATTGGAAAATTACCATGGTTGTTGAACCATGTGGAGATCTTTCTCGCCTTCAGTTAAATTTAGAGCAGGAACCAAGTTTACTATTTTGGTTCCCAGTCCTACTTTCTCTCCATGGCTGATGCCTTCTTTATGTAATTAGTTTAAAGGCTGCTCTTTGATGTATGGTTCTGTAAGGTTCTATGCAAGGCAGCCATCAATGGTAGATTCTGTTTGCTGTTTCCATCGACCAGTGGATGGGATCACCTGGGCAACATTTAAACTGGCTTGTAGGAATTGCTGGGATTATCTCCAAATTCTTTGTTCATTTCGCAGCATCGTTGATGACAGTCAAATTTTGTTGGTCCCTAGAACATAAACTTGAAGAAAAATTATGTTCCTGAAAAAGAAGTTTTGTATTAGGGTAACATTTACGGAAATTGCTTATCATATTACCTAGTCTACCTGTTGATGTGTGACCAATTTTTTTTCTGTTCTGCACATCTGTGCTCCAGTCTTCTCTATTGTTGACCCCAACATTGAATAAAATTGCTTTTGGATGTTGTCGATCTTTCTCTTTTTCCATTTTTTTGGCCATCTGTCAAATGTGGTTTAAGGTTCCACCCAAGTATGATGCGATGAAGGTGTTGGATGGGGGGTTGACATCAATCCTCGAGATGTTCGATGATCCAAACAGGTCCAGCTGTTCTTGTTTTCACCAGATTTCCAGAACCGGTAGAATGATGGCTTGCCGTTTGTAGATGTTTTCTATTGAGGTGGTGTCTTTACTATGCTGGCGTACGATGGCGATTCTGGTGTTGTTGAGCAACATGCTGTCATTGTTGGTTTTTTGGTCGCTGGTGCTGTAGGAGAGATGGTTTCTCGTCTTTTTCTTTTCGATGGAGTTTCTCTGGAATTAGAAAAAGAAATTTGCTGGTGGGCCACCGGCAATTTAGAATGAGCACATTGATTGAAAGAGGTCTGGCTAATGACCGCTGGATTTTTGAACTGAGAGAGAAGATGATCCGAAAGAGAATAGAATTTGTCAATAGTACTTTCTTGTAATCGATTACCAAAATTCTTCTGTCCCCATTTAACTGCTGTATTCTGTGTTCTTGAAAAGTCCTGGGGTTTGAGAAAAGGAGCCGAAAGAACTAGGTCTTGTTTTTATTTTCGAGTTTTTTTGTAATAAATGACCAAAGTTTGTATAACTTCAAAAGCCCATTTTATAGTTAGATTGTTGAGTGTGTCCGAAATGTGAATGGTTGGCAGAGGTTTTGTTACGCTCGTCCACTGTTTTTTGGAATGATTTTGGGAGGACTTTCTGTGCCAAACAGTCCTCCAGAAATGCCAAATGGTGAAATAGTTGAAGTATTTGGTAAAGGGATTTTACCAATTGTGCATGAGCCGAATATGCCGGGTCTTTTGCTGCTCTTGGCAGTTAACAAATTTAGATTTTGTGGAATTATTATTAGCCATTTTCCCGGTCTTAATTTAGGCTGAAATAAATGATTATTATTATAAGCAAAAATGATGAAAAAGTAATGAAAAACTGGTGCAAAAATGAATAAGAACGAATAATGAACTATGAATACTTAAATGGAATCTTGATAAAATAAATAGAGCGCACTGTCGGTGCCTCGACGTTTCGGGTTAAATGCCCTTCTTCAGGAAGCAGGTGAATTCGATTTTCCAACTATTCCAAAGCGTTTATATACCTTTACTTCATCTGTTGATGAAGCCAAACTGGCCAATCACTGTATCTGAGATGGATTCACTTAGTGATTAGTGGAAAACAACCTTTCAAATGTCATCAAACTTTAGTGGTATTTATACTGTCAATGTTTGATGGCATTTGAATGACTTGTGATCACTGGCTGTCAAGACCATTGGAAATCAAACTCATGACAATGCGCAAAACAAATCGACAGATAATTAATGTTTTTATAATACAAATAATTCAAAAGGTCTGGCACTGGCGGATAGATATTTTTCAAAACAAAGGAGCACGGGCGCAGGTTGGGAAATCAATTTCTGTTGTAAATAATTTCTATGGAATTCAATGTTGTTTTAATATTTTTGAAGAGTTATATAACTTTATGACAAAATGAACTCATCTCAGAAGTGCTTTCACAAGAATGTTTCGAAGACTGGGATTTTTTTTATAAGCTATGATGCATCGTTTGTTAATGGCTTCTGGCAGTTTTGTGTTTAATTCTTTGAAGTTGTTTTTGAAAATTTTGGCAATTTTGATATTGCGTCGATTATAAATCAAAGAAAAACAAATAATTTTATTTGGCAGCCCAGAGTACTCTCTATTGAGTCCATATGGGAGATAGGTCCTGAGCTTACCAATCCAATAGTTTTCATGCTCAAGTCGTTTGTCTGTTGTGGTTTCATCATCGTCCAAAAAAGGAATTTGCTCAATGGGTTGAAAACTGAAATGTGACTTAATGTCATGACCCTGGAGATTAAAGTGGTCAGAGACTGCCTTTCCTGACTCTAAACGGATATCTGATAAATGTTTTTTTCTGACGCGCAGAGGGTTTTTCGTCTGACCGACATATTGGATATGGCATAATTTACATGTGATTAAATTAATAATGTTTTCAGAATCACAGTTGAAGCTGTTTCTAACTTGGTAAAACATATGGGTTTGTTCGCTAAAAAATGTTTTACCGGTATTCATGTAGTTCATATGATGTATGTAACAAATTTTGCGCTGACATAGATTTACTGATCCATTTCCCAGAACTGGGTGGTTATGCGTCAATTCACACAAGGAAAATACAGAATAAGTTGTTTTTGTATCATTCTACCACAGCACCACAAATGCTAATACCTATCCAATCTATTGAGCTCAACAGTAGCATTCTTTCACCAACACAAATCATACAGAAATTTTAAAACACACCTCAAGTTAACCTTTAAAGGGACACATCTAGTATTGCCAACAAAGGTACAGGTGGACCCCCGGATGTAAACAAAGCGTGGTTTCTCATTGTTTACTGCACAGCTGATAGCATATTGTGTTGACGACTCAATCAGAGAGTGGATAAGGCTATCGCTAAACGATGATATTAGCGTTTTTTTAATATCTATTTTGCCCAATTGATCTATTTGGTTGATTGTCCATTTTTACGATGCAATATTGTTTCTTTAACGTGTATGTGTAAATGTGATCAGTATATGGTATGGTACAACTGTACAATTATTTACCCATATAGTACACAAAAATAGTGATATATGTGATTTAATCTACAGCCCCTCAATGTTAACAAAAGTCAAAAAAATTATATTTTAGAAAGTTTGACATGAGTAAAACCACATTTTAAAACACTTTTTGCTTGCTCTACCCCCGAAAAACAAAATGGGCATAACCCATTGTTTGCTTGCTAGAAAGTCTATTGAAGTTATGACACGCATCAGGAGTTCAGATATTGTGAACAGATCTGTGGCTTCGAAGTGAACTCACATCATGACGTAATTTTTTCTCTCGCTAATATAATGTCTCAGCTCAAGGGTGGAACACTTATTCAATCCCTCATCGAAAGTGCGGCAGATAAATTTAATAATCGTTCATTTTTAAAGCATTTGGAAGAATAATTCTTTTTTTTATCTGAAGAAGAGGTTCGCTTTCCCTCCGGGGTGGCAGGTGGTGGTGCCTGATTGCCATCTTAATATTTGAAAAAGGGCGTTTTTTTTAGGTTATTTATTTATTTACTGGTGTTTAAGGTCACTTTTCTGCAGCTATGGCTAATTGTGACTGCAAAAAAAGGTGTAAAGTCAAGTTTAGCCAATTGTTTACACCCATGCTGCCCATTTTAGGGTACTTCTACCCCGGGCACTGGTGACCAGGTCCTATTTTACCAGTAAAACTGAACTTGTTTACCACAGCAAACAAGCACTGCTTCACTTCCGAGGTTTCCACAGGAGTCCTTTTTAGGTTACCAGGGCTGTTGGTTATTAAAAGCAACAAAAAATTAAAAAGTACATTATAATATGGACACGATGCAAACTCAATTCAGTAGCTCTGTCGAGAAAAGCTTGTCGATAATTCATGTGTTAGAAAGTTTTTCACACCTCCTTTACAGCATCTTTACTTTTGAATGGTTATGCTTACAGTACCGTGACAATCGTACAAATATCTAGTTATTGGGACTGTTTCAAAACCGTCCCAATATCCAGATATTGGTACTGTTTTACTGAGCTGTTTTCATCAAAACCATACTTGGTGTGATTTTATAGGGCTCGTTTTCATGACAGAGAACAAAAGAAATGTTAGGTAGCTGTGGATTAAATGCAATTAATGTCATAATTATCCACCCACCTTTTATAAAGGGGGTGGGGGTATATTGTAATCACTTTGTCTGTTTATCCTTCCATCTGTTCGTTTGTCTGTTTGTCCTTCACACTAGTTCTGGGCAATAACTTTTGAACTGTTAATCGCACAATGCTCATACTTCACACGTAGGTTGCCAGGAATGGGATAATGATTGGGATTGCTTTTGGGATCTGTAGGTCAAAGGTCACTGTTACTCTAAATAGATTTTTGGTTTCAGTGCAATAACTTTAGTTTCCTTTTGCATACGAAGCTCTAACTTCATATTTTTATTGTATATGAGGTTTCGATCATTGGGAATGCATTTGGGGTATATTCGTCAAAGATCAAGGGCACTGTTACTATAAATAGATTTTTTGTTTCTGTGCAATAACTTTAGTTTCCTTTCATGGGAAAAACTGGGTAATTTTTTTTTTTTTTGCATGACATCACTCAAAATCCTCCAAAACACATTTTAAAGCAAAAAAAACAAATTTCACCACGTGGGACCCAACGCCCCCAGCCCCACCCCATGGGAAGAATTGGGCGGAAAAAATTATTTTTTTTTGGTATAAAATCACTTAAAATCCTTAAAACACAGTTTAAAGCAAAAATAAATTCACCCCACAGACCCCCCCAGCCCCACCCCAAGGGGTGAAAAATCTTCTTTTTTATTTTACTTTAAAATGTTTTGGAGGATTAGGAGTGATTTCATGCAAAAAAAAAAATTCACCTCATGGACACCCACCCCCAGCCCCACCCTATGGGTCCAACTTTGGATTTTTTTGTTTTTTTTTGCATGAAATCAATCAATATCTTCCAAAACACATTTTAAAGTGAAAAAAAATTCCCCCCATGAAATACCACCCCCACCCCTCAGCTCGTGTGATATATATCCTTATTGTGTGCTTACTGCGTGCTTGGGCGCTTATTATGAGCTTCCTGCAAGCTTGCGCACTTATTGCGTGCTTGCTGCAAGCTAGTCACACGCTTATTGCTAGCTAGTCACGCACTTGCTGTAAGCCAGCCGCGCGCTTACCACTAGACTAGCGCGTCGTAAGCACGTGTATGGAACCGCACGACTAGCGAGTTACTAGCTAGTCACTCGCTTGCAATATAAGCATGCCATTTTGGTTTGGGATGGCCACCATAGGCATTCTTTGATTCTGATTGGTGGATTTTCAAAAATCTTCTCATCTGAAACTGCCACGCCAAATGTTTTGATACTTCACATAAATGATGAATGGGAACCCCTCTACCAATGATCCTCATTTAATGTTGATCGGGTTGTAAACATGGCCACAATTGCGGCTTATAGTTCCTATAGAAATCCTATGGGAAATCACGTTTTCATCTTCTTCTCTGGAACTACTACTGAGCTGATGTGAAAACAAACCTGGCAGGGATAGTCTATGGGAGGTCCTCTACAAACGATCCTCATTTAGTTCCTGTGGGTTGAAACACATGGCTGCCATAGGCATTCCTCGATTCTGATTGGTGGATTTTCAAAAATCTTCTCCTCTGAAACTGCCAGGCCAAATGTTTTGATACCTCACATAAATGATGACTGGGACCCCCCTCTACCATCGATCCTCATCTAATGTTGTTTGGGTTGTAAACATGGCCACAACTGCGGCCTATAGTTACTATAGAAACCCTATGGGAAATCACATTTTCATCTTCTTCTTCTCATTTTTGTTACCGTGCACTGAAAAACATGGCTGTCAGAAGCATTTTTTGATTCCGATTGGTGTATTTTGAAAAATCTTCTCCTCTGAAACCACAGGGCCAAATGTTTTGAAACTTTGCATGGTTGATGACTGGGACACCCTCTACCAATGATCGTTATTTAATGTTGATCGTGTTGCAACCATGGGTTCAGTTGTGGCTTATAGTTACTATAGAAACTCTATGGGAAATCACATTTTCATCTTCTTCTCTGGTAATGCTGAGCTGACATGAACCAAACTTTGCAGAAATGGTCTATGGGAGGCCCTCTACAAACAGTCCTCTTTTTGTTCCCATTGGTTGGAAAATATGGCCACCAGAGACATTCTCTTATTCTGACTGATGGATTTTGCAAAAATCTTCCCTTTTGAAATTACAAAGTCAAATGTTTTGCAACTTCACATGATTGAGGACTGGGACACCTTCTTCTAATGATCCTTATGTAATGTTGATGTAATGTTGCAAACATGGCCACAATTGCAGCTCATAGTTACCATGGAAAGCCTATGGGAAATCACATTTTTATATGCTATTCCAAGTGAGCGATTACAGGCTCTTTAGAGCCTCTAGTTAATATATTTATGTGGCACAGCTGAATATTTTTGAGTCTATCAGGAGTCTCAACAACATAATCAGTATCACTGATCTTGTGCTTAACAATATAAGGGCCTGAATATCTTACTTGTAAAGCATTCCCCTTTTCAGGAAATAACACAAGCACCTTGTCCCTAGGTTTAAAAGTGCGGAATTTTGCCTTTTTATCAGGTGAAATTTCAGGTGCTTCGACAGTGAGTGGACCCCTCACTAATTAATTCAAAAGGGCTGAACCCCAGAGATTCCTGCACAGCCTCACAGACTGCAAATAAGAGGAGATGTACTCCTTCATCCCAATCCTTCTCGATATCCTCCCCATAGGCCTTTATCATGGTCTTCAATGTTTGATGGAAGCATGCTAGAGCTCTTGGCTTTTGGCATGGTAGGCACTTGATGTGTACTGCTAAATTTTGAGCTCCTGCATCACTTGCTGGTAAATGTTTGACATAAAATTTGAGCCCTGGTCTGATTCACTGACCTGGGTAGACCGAATGTCGAGAAAATTTTTTATCAAGGCCTTAACTATAGTCTTAGTTTTAATATTTCTTAGAGGAATAGCCTCAGGAAATCATGTAGAAGCACACATGATGGTGAGCATATATTTATTTCCAGACCTTGTTCTGGGCTAAGGGCCAACACAATCGATAATAATTCTACTATATGGCTCCTCAAAAGTGGGGATTGGTTGAAGGGGGGCAGGAGGAATCTATGGTTCGGTTTCCCTACAATTTGACAGGTGTGGCAGGTTTTACAAAAGTCAACAACATCTTGTCGAAGCTTGGGCCAGTAAAAACACTGCTGAACATGAGAGCAGGATTTTGTTACTCCCACATGTACAGCCATTGGATTTTCATGAGAAAGGCTTATTATGTCATTCTGATATTTAGTGGGGACAACTACTTGATAAATAATTTTCCAGTCACAATTGGAGGGTACTTCTGGTGGTCGCCATTTCCTCATGAGTACATCAGATTTTTTTTAAATAACTGACAGGGAAGTTTTAGGCTTCATCCTCTGTTAGAGCCCTTTCACATGGCTTGGCAAGGTCAGCATCACTTTCCTGTTCCTTAATTAAAGAAGTCTACAAAATGACATTTAAGGAGGTCCCCCTATCACTCTCGGTTGTATATTGGCCTTTTTACAATTTCTGGAAGAGTCATTGCATTGACTCAGAAATGTCTGAGACAAATCAATGTCTTCAGAATCAATAATTCTACAACTGTCATTATCCTTAGCTTTGCTATTCAAATGAATACAATTGAGGTTGTTATCAACCTCAGCTTTCTTTGCCATGGACCGAGTCACAGCACATGCTGGAAAGGCAAGAAGAAAACATTCCTTCCAATTAATAATATTCTCATCTGTGTTAGGCTTTTCCACCACTTGAGGTTCTACAGTGACTTTGTCATCAGCTAAGTCATTTCCCAACAATAAAGAAATACCTTTTACAGGTAGAGTAAGTCTGATTCCTACAATGACAGTCCCATTTACTAAACTGCTTCTTAAATTTATTTTATGAAGTGGAACATTTAAAGAGCTTGAAACAATACCCAATACTAGAACTTGTGCCCCTGTAGCACTTTCTTCAGAAAATGGCAAAATGCATTCTAACATTAAAGACTGAGTAACCCCCGTGTCTCTCAGTATTTTTATTGATAAGGAACAGTGCTTATCCCCCCTCAAGGGAAACAAAGCCTTCAGAAATAAATGACTTGTAATTTTCTAAAGCGTCTTGCTTTATACCATAATTTTCAGGGCATGGAGCACATGCTAGTTCATTCTGTGAAGTAGAGGACTCATTTTTCCTTTTTAACAGCCAGCAATCAATAGTAAATGCCCTGGTTTCTTACAATAAATACAAGTTTTAGTTGAACTGTTGGATCGTAATGGTGTAGGGTTAGCATTAGAGGACTTATTCTCACTAGATATTTTATTAAATTTGGGCTGTGAAAAGTTTGGAGGATTGGAAGGATGTAAATTTGGTCTAGGTCCCCTTTGGAAAGAATTCTTGTGGGTCCAAAAATTTGAGGAGTTACAACTCATTTTATGTGTTAAGATAGCCATCTGCTAACACCGCTGCTTTGTTTAAGATGTCAACTTTTTGTTAATCCATGCGGGCCTTTATATCTGAATGTATCTTTCCTTTAAACTCTTCGATCAGCATCATTTCCTTTAATTTTGAGAAATCTTTCCCTATTTCTTTTGAATGGCACCACCTGTCAAATAAATTTTGCTTTTCTCTGGCAAATTCCACATAAGCTTGGTTTTCATGTTTAGTATAATTTCTGAATGTCTGCCTATAGGCTTCAGGAACAAGTCTATATGCCTTAAGTATAGCCTCTGTAACAGTGTCATAATTATTGCTTTGCTCAGAAGATAACTCGGAATAGATTTCTTGGGCCTTCCCTTTCAAAACACTTTGTAATAGCCAAATCCAGATATCCCTAGGGCATTCTAAACTAGCTGCCACTTTTTCAAATGTGAAAAATATTTATCAACTTCTTTTTCTTGAAAGGTGGTGGAACTCATCTGACATGTTTAGTTGCATCAAATCTACTTGGTGAAATTATATTTTGAGCCTTGATGCTGAGATTCCAGTTCTTTTATTAGTCGAGTTGTGACGAAGTCAAACTCGACTTATAGTTTGATGAATGGCCGGCGTAAACAACTGGTTTCCGGATGATAACTTGATAATGGTTTGACCCACGTTCATGAAACTTCATAGGTAGGTTGGCCTTCATGAGTGGAAGAATGCTATTTATTTTGGACTCACTAGGCCAATGGTGAAGGTCACACTGACCTTGAACATACTAAATCATAAACAATTGGTTTCCAGATGATAACTTGACTACGTTTGAACCCACATTCATGAAACTTCATATGTAGGTTGGCCTTCATGAGAGGAAGAACCCTATTTATTTTGAACTCGATTTGCCAAAGGTCAAGGTCACAGTGACTCTGAACATAGTAAATCAAAACACTTGGTTTCCGGATGATAACTTGATAATGGTTTAACTCATGTTCATGAAACTTCATAGGTAGGTTGGCATCAGTGCGAGGAAGAACCCTATTTATTTTGGACTTGCTAGGTGAAAGGTCAAGGTCACAGTGGCCTTCAACATAGTAAATCTGTAAACAATTGGTTTCCAGACGATAACTTGATAATGGTTTGACCCTCGTTCATGAAACTTCATACGTAGGTTGGCATCAGTGAGGGGTAGAAGCCTATTTATTTTGGGCTCGCTAGGTCAAAGGTCAAGGTCACAGTGACCTTGAACATAGTAAATCATAAACAATTGTTTCCGGATGATAACTTCCCTATGGTTCAACCCACATTTATGAAACTTCATATGTATGGTGGCCTTCTTGAGAGGAAGAATCCTCTTTATTTTGGACTCGCTATGTGAAAGGTCAAGGTCACAGTGACCTTCAACATAGTAAATCGTTAACAATTTGTTTCCGGATGATAACTTGATAATGGTTTTGACCCACATTCATGAAACTTCAAAGGTAGGTTGGCCTAGGTGAGTGGAAGACCTCTATTTATTTTGAACTCGCTAGATCAAAGGTCAAGGTCATTGACCTTGAACATAATAAATCATAAACAATTGGTTTCCGGATAATAACTTGATAATGGTTCCACCCATGTTCATGAAACTTCATAAGTAGGTTGGCATTGGTGCAAGAAAGAGCCCTATTTATTTTGGAATCACTAGGTCAAAGGTCAAGGTCACAGTGACCCTTCACATAATAAATTGTAAACAACTGGTTTCCGGACGATAAGTTAATAATGATTAAACACACTTTTGTGCTGTCACAACTCGACAATGGATCGATGATCCTATCGGCATTTTTAGCTTAACTTGACAAAGTCAAGCTGAGCTATTGCCATCACTTCTCGTCTGTTGGTGTACGTACGTACGTCCAGGCGTACGTTCATTCACAATTTCCTTTAGCACACCTCACAGGTCGCATTTATGATCAGATCGCTTTGAAACTTGGTATGCTTGTTTGGGGTGACCTCTAGATGGGAGCTATCGATTTTCTTCCATTTCCGTCAAAAAATGTTGCCACGGCCAACGTTCTTAGAACTTAATTTAGTCAGACATCAGTATTTCCCTTTGGCACACCCTACAGGGCACATTTATGATCGGATTGCTTTGAAACCTGGCATGCTTGTTTGGGGAGGCGTCTAGATGGGAGCTATCGATTTTCTTCCATTTCCGTCAAAAAATGTTGGTGCGGCCAACGTTCTTAGAACTTAGTTTAGTCAAACCTCAATACTTACATTTGGCACACCCTACAGGGCACATTTATGATCGGATTGCTTTGAAACCTGGCATGCTTGTTTGGGGTGACCTCTAGATGGGAGCTATCAATTTTCTTTAATTTCCGTCCATCAAAAAAAGTTGCCGCTGGCAAGGATCTTTGAACTTAGTTTAGTCAGGCATCAATATATTCCTTTGGCATGCCCTACCAGGCACATTTATGATCAGATCGGTTTGAAACTGTGTATGCTTGTTTGGGGTTATCTCTAGATGGGAGCTATCGATTTTCTTCGATTTCCGTCAAAAAATGTTGCCACTGGCAATGACCTTTGATAAACTTAGTAAAAACTTTAAGTTAAGCATCAATATTTCCCTTTGACACACCCTGCAGGGCACATTTATGATTGGATCGCTTGCAAACTTGGTGTGCTTGTGTGGTGTGGGTGAGATCTATATGGGAGCTGTCCATTTTCTTCCATTTCTGTCACAAAATGTTGCCGCTGGCCTTTGAACTTAGTTTAGTCAGACCTCAATATTTCCCTTTAACACACCCTTCAGGGCACATTTATGATCGGATCACTTTGAAACTTGGTATGTGTGTTCGGGGTGACCTCTAGATGTGAGTTATTGCTTTTTGTCATTTCCATAAAAAATTATTGTCGTTATCACCAGCCTTTGAACATACTGCATTTGTGCATCAACTTATCCCTTTTGCACTCTCTGCAGGGTATATTTATGAATTTCCATAAAAACAAGCAAAACAAAAAAAACCCATTGCCACAAGCAATGACATTCTACTTAGTGCATTTGTGCATTAACATCTTCCTTTGGCATGCCTCGGGAGTGCGGTGGCTCAGTAGGTAGAGGTGCAGGCTGCAAGCCAAGAGGTCCTCGGTTCGAATCCCACCTACGGCAACCGCGTTGTGTCCTTGGGCAAGACACTTCATCTCCATTGCCCACATGGGGGCACGATGACGCTGTGTACTAAGGCGTACTGCACGTCGATAGTACGCATGTCTTCAACCAATCTAACCCTGCCTGTGCTGCAGTGCGGAGTTACGATGTTGGGGAGCTGGCAGCTGCTCGTCGTTGCTCGGTGGTTCTCTCTGGGTACTCCGGCTTCCTCCACCCGTAAAACTGTCACGGTCATGATTAGCCATTGTGCATAAATATGTGACCTTAAACATCAATAAATAAATAAATTTGGCATGCCTCAGAGGGCACATTCATTATCAGGTTGTTTTGAAACTTTGTATGCTTAAGCAGGGTGACAAAGATAGGAGCCATTGATTTTCTTTTCATTTGCATCAAAAACTGTTGCTGTTAGCAACAATCTTTGAATGTATTGCATTTGTGAATCAACATTCTTTGACATGGCCTACAGGCCACATTTATCATATAGGATTGTTTTTGAACCTGGTGTGCTCATTTGGCAACACCTTTAGATAAGAGCTATTGATTAGCATTCATTTCTCTGAAAAAGTTGCCATTTACAATAACCTCTGAACATTATTGTAAATGGCAACTTTTTCACAGAACTAAAAATAAATGCAGACATTTGTGTATCAACATTCTTCCTTTAGCCAGTCTTACAGTTTACATTTAAAAATGCATGGATTACTCTGACGTTGCGCACACACAATGCTGTTATGTTGAAATTTCATCAAATAACATTGGTACCAATGATCTTCAATTTTGCCATTTCATATGAATTATAACTTACCAAGTTCAAGTTTGTCAAGTTGAGCTACAGTGTCATTAACACTTTCATTTCTATTTCCATTTGGGCCTGAATTTCAATTTCGTTTAATTTTAATTTCCTTTCCTCTTTTTTTTTTTGAGCCTCTGATTCTTTTAATTATGTCTCCCCTTCACCAAAGGAAGACATATTGTTTTACCCTGAATTCTTCTCCTTCTCGTTGTTGTTGTCTTCTTCTTCTTCTTCTTCTTCTTCTTCTTCTTCTTCTTCTTCTTCTTCTTCTTCTTCTCGTACAAGTGTCCGGGCCGAACTTTTCTATCTTTTGCCCTAGGCTTATGATATTTAGCATGTTGGTGTATCACCATGAGACGATGTGCCGTGTACCATCATGACCCACCCATGACCTTGACCTTTGACCCCCAGGCCAAATTTCTGATTTTTTGGCAAATTAGCTTGTCCGGGCCAGAACTTATTTACCTTTTCACCTCGGCTTATGATATTTGGCATGTGGGTGTATTACCATGAGGCGATGTGTCATGCACTATCAGGACCCACATATGACCGTGAACTTTGACCTCAAGGTCAAATTATTGATTTTTTTTTTTAGCGCAACTTTGGCGAAGCCAAATTTGAGCTTATGCCATAGCCAATTGTCCGTCTGTCCGTCCGTCCATCAACAATTCAATACAGCTCGGGCTAGAGGCCGTATTTATAAACCGATCTTTACGAAACTTCTTGGGTACCTTTGTTATGTCTGTGGGACGAGAACAAGTGTTTTTGGGTCCGATCCGAAATTCAAGTTGGCCGCCAGCCGCCATTTTGTACCGACGATGCAGAAATCTGTTTTTTGTACAGAACTTCGATATGAAAGCGCTGATTTGAATAATTTTTTGTATGAATGTTTAGTACCATGGGATACATCACATATAATACGGGTTTTTTTCTCGTACGTAAATTATGCAAATTAGACTAACTTTGATGTATTTAGTGTTACTTTCAGCACTGTAAGTGCAAATGCCAATACGGCTCGGGCTAGAGGCCGTATTTATAAACCGATCTTCACGAAACTTCTTGGGTACCTTTGGTGTCACCGTGGGGCGAGAACGAGTGTTTTTGGGTGAGGTCCGATATTCAAGATGGCCGTTGGCAGCCATTTTGTACAAAATTAGGTGCAATCAGCTTTTTGCACAGAACTTCCATATGAAAGTGCTGACTTGAATAAGTTTTTATGTGAATGTTTAGTACCATGGAATACATCACATATAACACAGATTTTTTTCTCGTGCAGAAATTATGCAAATTAGATGAACTTTGATTTTTTCAGTGCAACTTACACACAGTAAGTGCACATGTCAATACGGCTCGGGCTAGAGGCTGTATTTATCAACCGATCTTCATGAAACTTCTTGGGTACCTCTGTTATCACTTGGGATGAGAACGAGTGTTTCTGAGTGCGGTCCAAAATTCAAGATGGCTGCCAGTGGCCATTTCGTACCGAAATTAGGTCTAATCAGTTTTTTTTACACAACTTCTATACGGCTCAGGCTAGAGGCCGTATTTATGAACCGATCTTTAAGAAACGTCTTGGGTACCTTTGTTATCACCGTGGGATGAGAACGAGTGTTTTTGGGTGTGGTCCGAAATTCAAGATGGCCACCAGCAGCCATTGGGTACCAAAATTAGTGCAATCAGTCTTTTGGACAGAACTTCTGTATGAAAGTTCTGATTTGAATAAATTTTTGTATGAATGTTTAGTAAAATGGAATACATCACATATAGTACAGTTTTTTTTCTTGTGCAGAAATTATGCAAATTAGATGAATTTTGATTTATTTAGTGCTACTTATACAGTGCACATGTCAATACGGCTCGGGCTAGAGGCTGTATTTATGAACCGATCTTCACGAAACTTCTTGGGTACCTTTGTTATCACCTTGGGACGAGAACGAGTGTTTCTGAGTGTGGTCCAAAATTCAAGATGGCTGCCAGTGGCCATTTTGTACCGAAATTAGGTCCAATCAGTTTTTTGTCACAACTTCTATACAGCTCGTATTTATGAACTGATCTTCACGAAACTTCTTCGGTACCTTTGTTTTCACCTTGGGACAGGAATGAGTGTGTTTTGGGGTGCCTTTGTTATCACTGTGCTATGAGAACAAATATTGTGGGGTTCAGTCAGACCCACTCTGGGACTCAAAGGTTTCTTTTCTATTTTGCATCTGACTGTCACCCACTTTTACAATACTTTACCTATACATTTGTTACAGGCTATATATATAATCTTTTTAATTCCAATTCTAACTTTTTGGGTTCAAGTGCATCAGTAGGTTGTGGTTTGGAGGGGGGGGGGGGGTGGTCAGACCATGGCAAAAGACCTTTCTCAATATAATGATTAACAAAGAGCTGTTAAGTTCATGTTTGTTTAGGTCGTGAGTGGCAGGTAATTTAACATACTGAGCCAGTTGGAATAAATCTTTCTTTTTAAGAGATTCTAAAAGGGCCAAACTGGGAGAGCTTTCAAATTCAGAAATAAATTCTGTCACAATATATACCATGATGAAAAGGTTTGCTGGTTCTCAGATTATACAAATAATAATTGCAATATGTAAATAACTTTCTCGTTATCTTATATTCAATCTCGTCAACAAGCCCCCAATTTCTGTTATGGTATGAAAATAAAATGATATTAGTAACAGAAAGAAATCTGAAACTAAGCAACAATAACTAGGAATTTAACTATTCTGAAATTTAATAAAAAAAAAAATAATATGAAAAAAAGAGTGATACAAAAGTCTTTTACACTATTTGGTTTACAGAAAATAAAAACAGTAATACTTATCAACTAGTGAATTAGTTCAAAATAAAGTTCAACAGAATCCAGTAATCCAGTATTACAAATTCGAAGAGTGTGTCTGCAGAAACAGTGTCCTTTTTGTAATGAAATATTCACGTAGAAATTTCAGCAGTCTCCAATAAAATGCTCTGCAAAATTCATATGAAGTTAATATCCAATAAGTATTGGCACCACAGGTAGTTTTAAAATAATCCAATAGAATCCTGGCTTTTCACAAAAATATATTCTGTTTCTCAGCTTGTATCAATTCTCTTTTACAAGAAGAATAAATTCTCTTCAAAATTCTCTTTTGGAGCTTTTCCAAATTCACAAAGAAATACAGATTCTCAAAATTTTTCCATTGAATATATAATAAACTGCTTCTATAATAATGCACTGTCCTGTAACAATCAAAATCTCCAATGTAAACAACTGCTCTTTTATGAATAGATTGCCTTGTGAGTTGAATAGAATATCTATCAGAAAAGATTCCCTGAATTCTGTTGACAGATGTTTAAATAATTTATCAGTCAGAAACTTTCAGAAGAGAGAAATGACTCTAATATTCTATTTTCCTCATTAAGCTTCTAGATGATTCTGTCTTAATTCATGTAAACAAGGGTGACCTACTTAAACAATCAAACAATCAAACAGCTATATGTACAGTGATCTAAAAATAGATTCTGTGTAACAAGATGTAAACATATTGATACATACACTCAAAGGTCACTCGGTGCAAATGAGTAACACAAGCCAGAGTCTGCTTATTTACTAAGGACAGGTCAATTCTGAAACTGGTATAATATGGGGCTAAAACATTGGTAAAATACATGTATTCATTTATTTGAGAACAATAAAGTTTATTTGTTTTCATACATCCACGAAGTACATCATCTCTTGAAAAAACTAAACTGGAAAAAATTATATGGTCCCCCATCAAATTTGAATTTAAATTTCGAATTTTCACCACTACCGTATGGTCTTGCACTGAATGACCGTGACACTTTTTTGATGCCTCATGTTTTTGAGAGATTCTCACACATTCTGACACAAAAGTACAAATTCTTTAATTTAATTTATCCTTTCTAAAGTGGGCAAATCAAAATTTTAATTAATGGTTTAAAAACCAAAATATATTTAACCCTATTTTAGCTCACCTGATTGAAAGTCAGGGGGAGCTCAAGTGCTCACTTTCTGTCCATCTGCCATCCATCCATCCATCGTCTGTCCGGCGAGAACTTTACATTATCAACTTCTCGTCATAAACCACTGGACCAAATTGAACCAAATCTGATATGCACATCCCTAATATCGTATGTCAATTCAGGTTTGTTCAAATAAAGGTGCCACGCCATCAAGTTGCCATGCCGACAGGGGCACCAAAAGGGGAATTACGCTGATAGCTCCCATAAATTGTTTTCCCAAATTAAAAAAAAGTCTTCTTCAGAACCATCAATTAGAATCTTCTGATATTTGGTATATAAACTTAGTGCAATATGAGGAAATTTCTTCAAAAATCTTCTTCTTCAGACCCACCAGTCAGAATGCTTTTATATTTGGTATACAACATCTCTAGGAGGGTCAGATTCAAATTTATTCAAATTGGGTCCCTGTGTTAATATTTGGGCTCTCTAATGGAACCCAAAGTTTAACTTAGTGCAATATAAGCATGTTTTCTTTAAAAATCTTCTTCTTCAGATCCACCAGCCAGAATCCTTTTATATTTGCTATACAACATCTCAGGAGGTGGGGGTGGGGGTGGTATACTTTAAGATAATTGGATGGTGCTATGTAGCTTTGTCATGGGTATCTACGAGTTGAGTTCAAGTTTGGTCTCGGTCAGATGATTTTTATACGGCCGCTCATATGAGCGGGCCGTATTATGGTATGGCAATGTCCATCTGTCCATCTGTCCGTTCGCTTTTGTTTGTCCACGCGGTAACTTGAAAACAATACATCCAACAGATACTATTTTTTATGGTTGATTAGTCATGACTAGAGGATGGTTCCTTTCAATAACCAGCATTCTGGCATGACCAATATGGCCGCCATGGCAACCATCTGGGAGTTTTGGTGACTTTTAATTCTCCACGCAATAACTTGAAAACAATATATTCATCTTTAATAATTTAAGCCAGGAATGTACAATTATTTTTGAAGGAATTATTGACCTTTTGTTCAACCAGCATTCTGGCATATCCAGTATGGCCACCATGGCAGCGATCTTGGATTTTCAGGGACTTTTGATTGTCCACGCGATAACTTGAAAACTATAGATCCAACAGATGCTGCTTTTTTATGGTTGATTAATCCTGACTAGAGGATGGTTCCTTTCGATAACCAGCATTCTGGCATGTCCAAGATGGCCACTAGGCAGCCATCTTCAATTTTTAGGGACTATTGATTGTCCATATGATAATCCAACAGATACTGTTTTTTTATGGTTGATTAGTCATGACTAGAGGATGGTTCCCTTTCGATAACCAGCATCATTGTCGGTCCGTCCACCCATTTGTCTGTCAGTCTGTTGTACCGTCCGTCCATCCATCCATCCATCCGTTAACTTTTGTTTGCCCACGTGGTAACTTGAAAACAATACATCCAGCAAATACTGTTTTTTGTGGTTGATTAGTCATGACTAGAGGATGGTTCCTTTCAATAACCAGCATCAGTGTCCATCTGTCCATCCGTCTGTCCATCCATCCGTCCGTCCGTCCATTAACTGTTATTTGTCCATTCTATAACTTGAAAACAATACATCCAACAGATACTGTTTTTTTATGGTTGATTAGGCATGACTAGAGGATGGTTTCATTTGATAACCAGCATTCTGGCATGACCAATATGGCCGCCATGGCAACCATCTGGGAGTTTTGGTGACTTTTGATTCTCCACGCAATAACTTGAAAACAATATATTCATCTTTAATAATTTAAGCCAGGAATGTACAATTATTTTTGAAGGAATTATTGACCTTTTGTTCAACTAAAAATTTCTTCATAAATGCAATTTCTTCATAGGCGGCCGGATATTGATCCACCGCCAGGCGGTGCACTTGTTCGAGAAGTTATTGACCTTGAATATAGTTTATGATATCAAAACTCAGAGAATCCATTTTCTAAACTTTTTTTCATTGCATATTCAGATAATTGGCTGATTTATGGTATGTAGCTTTGCCATGGGTACCTACAAATCGAGTTGGAGTTTGGGCCCAGTCAGATGAATTTTTGTGGAGTTATTGACCTTGAACTCAGTTTATGATGTGAAAACTTGGAGAATCAGTTTTCTGGACATTTTTTGCTGTATGTTCAGATAATTGGCTGATATCTGGTGAGTGGCTTTGTCATTGGTACCTAAAGGTGTGTAAGGACAATGCTCAGTCATGCTACCTCATGTGAGCATACAAGTCATACTGACACATCACGTTTTCAAGTCAAGTCTGTAGGTTCATGTTTGGGCTTCCTTTGAGAGCTTAAACAACTTTAACTTTGTGTAATGTGAGGAATACTCATTTTTTCTTCAGATCCACTAGTCCTAATCTTTTGATATTTAGTATACAACATCATTAGGGATGATTCAGGTCTGTTTAAATCAACTCTGTGAGTTCATATTTGCACTCCTTATTGGAGCCCAAATTTTAACTTGGTGCAATAGCGGGAAAATTATTTTCAAATCATCTTATTCAAATCCATCAGTCAGAATCTTTTAATATTTCATATAGATAAATTTGTTGGGGGTCAGATTCAGTTTTGATTGAATAAGCTCATATTTGGACTGGTCCTGGGGGCCCACATTCTAACTTTCTTATGATTACAGAACTTGTTCAACTTTCTGTGTATTGATCATTCAGATATTTTTTTGCAGGGATTTCCATCTCGATCGGGACAACATGTGTTATTTTCTGTTGCTGCTGAGTTAAGAAATTCACAACAGACAGTCCGATGCTTGGAGCTTGACCTCAAAAGAGAAAAGTATGCATCACATACATATATGAATAAAAGCAGCAGGGAAAATGAATTATTGCAGGAAGAAAAAAAAACTGCTGAAAAGGAAGTTGAAAGGTGGAAAAAAATGTTGTTTGATCAAAAAAGCGAAATTATCGAATTGAAATCACAGATAGGTACTCTGGAAAAGAGTGTTGAAGAAAAAGAGGATTTTATTGAAATCATAAAGAACAGACACCATGACTTGGAAAAATCCCAAATTCAGCAAACAGAATCATTGAAAATTAAAATTAAAAAGTTGGAGAATGAACTTGAACAAATAAGGACAGTTTCAGAATGCAGCCCCAACTTTTTAGGCATGGATGAACCAATAAAGTGTGAACACAAGAAACAAATTAAAAGCTTGTTAGAAGAACTAGAAAAAGCTGATATGGCAAATACAACCTGGAATTCAAAATTTGTTGATCAAAAAAATGCTAATGAGCAGGCAATAAATAGAATAGAAAATGAGTGCAAGAAAAAATTGCAAGAAAAAGATTACAATATTAAAGAGATTTGGGCCCAGTGGCAGAATAAAATTTCTGAATATGAACATACTTGTCATGAAATAAGAGAATTGAAAGATAATATAGAAGAACTGAAAAAGGATAAAGCAGAAAAAGAGGAATTTCTAGAGTCCATTAAAAGAAAATATGATGTTTTAAAACAGCAAATTCAGCAAGAAAGACATCAGACAGAACAAATGAAAAATGAATCAGAAAGTTTATGGAAACAGGAAAAATGTGCATTGGAAAGAAAAATTAAAGATCAAGAACACAGGCAAGTTGATAGACATGAAAATGACAGAAGGAACAAACTGCAAATTCATGAAGTATATTCTCAGCAAGGTGGCTTTGATAAAAATCCTGCTGGTGCAAAGAAAGTTACTGCTCACAAAGAGGAGACTGAACTGGAAAGTCAACAAAACAGGCTGACAGATTCAAACAAAAAATTTGAGAGTGTAATTTCTCAGTTGCTGCAGACTATAGATTCTAAAGATATGGAAATAAAGAAGATCAACAGGCAAGTTGAAAACCTTCAGGAGAGGTAAGTTTGATAATGTATTGTACATACCCAGTTGTTACAATCTTTTTGAGTCTGTATTCCTTCTTCCAAGCAAATTAGAATAATCTGCCACTAAAACACATTAAAAACTGACATTTTTGCTTGATAAAACTCAGCTTATAATCTCTAATTTCAAAGTGTTTCTCAAACACTGTTCAGTTGCTATCCTAAATGTTCTTAAAAAAATAAAGGGTGCCATGTGGGAGTTTGTCTTCCAGAGTCTGACAAACTAGACAATAATGTTTCAGTTCCCACAAAGATTTTATGATCCCTGTTATGAGAATTGTTGTCACAAAAATTGTGAAATTGTCAAATCCTGAATTAATAATTCAAACTTCTTTTCATGCATTTTTGCTGGATGTCGCAGTTCAGAGACCAAAACCATTTTTTGTACATGTATAGGCAACACAGCTAATTTTGTGGGTACTTCATTGTATTAACTTGCAGCATTGTATGATTGGGCTTACAATATAACAAATCCGTCCAAATCTGTTTTGGGGGAAACATTTTCTAGCCTCTTTGACCTCCTCTGCATTTTTGCCACTGAAATGTTTTTCAGCCATTCTCTTGAAGTGTTTCAAAGAGGGAGGCCATACTTTGGCTCCATCAAAAGCAAACATTTTTCAAGTCAAGGAAGTAAACATTTTTCAAGTCAAGGTCTCTAATGTTACAAGAAATGCCTGTTTTGCAGTACACACATGTCATTTAGAATTTATAGTGACAGAGTGTCATTTTTGACTGACTTGAAAGATTTATTAACATGATAGAGCGTTTCCTCAAAACACAGTAATTCAAACATGCAAATAGAAGATATCCAGTGTTATGATGTGTAACAATAATGGTAACAGAAAGAAATCGGATCCAATAACAATAATTTCTATTTAACTATACTGAAATTTAATAAAAAAAAAAATAATAGGAAAGGAAAATGGTACAAAATCTTTTACAATGTGTGATTTACAGAAAAATAAAACAGAAATACTTATTAGTTATTCCAAGGTTCAGACTAATAGAATCCAGTAACAGATATGATGATGAAACTTTCCATCTGGTATTGAAATGTCCAAGAATGTGTCTGCGGGAACAGTATCCAATGAATTGTAATGAAATAAATGTAAAAAATCCAGCAGAATCCAATAAAGCACCTTTCAAAATTCAAATGGAAATAATATCCAACAAGTATATTAGCCCCACAGGTAGTTTGAAAATATTTCATTTGAATCCTGTTTTTTGACAAGAGTAAAATCCTAGTTCACAAGAAGAATAAATTATCTTCAAATTTTGGAAACACTTTTCCAATACAAAATGACTTAATACCCAATATCACAGAACTTTCCAAAATGATCTCAACTGCTATCTAGACATGAAATAGAATGCACTGTCCTGTAATAATCCCCAGTATTCAAAGAATGTTTATTGTATAAACATCCCTTCTCAGTGCTGTGTATGTGAGGAAAAACCATGAGAAGAATGACTGAGATAAATAATAATAAATAAACCCTGAATAAACTGAAGGTTTTTGCACGCTGAAGATGCGTTGGGGTGATATTGGGTAAACGGACCCTTTACAATCCCTCACTAATTCCCTTCCCAATTCCAAAGAAGAATTATTTTTATTGATAAGTACACAACAACTTGAGTAGTATAGGAGGGTCCAGATGTACCTGATGATCCAAACTTTTGCCAGTGCAGCTAGTATCAGAATCCCAGAGAATCAGAACTTTTGCCAGAACAACTTTTCCTGTTCAAAAATAATGGCGTCATTCAGAACTGCATCCGGAAAGAGGTATATGCTCTGCATATATACAACAGTATAGTAAGATATGCATGTTTGTATGTGGCGTTAGAGTATATAGTATGGGTGCGTGATGGAAAATTGATGGGGAAGGTGGGTTTCTTGAAAGTTTTTCCCATGAAATGGTTGACATTGCCAATGGCGTCGTGATGCAGGAATGCAATCATGGCGTCATAGAGACGTTGACCGCTGTTGTTTTCCACTGTATAATTTGACATTGCATTTTTAGTTCATCTTGGCAAAGTCAAGCTGAGCTAATCCCATCGCTCTTCATCCGTCGTTCGTGCGTCTGTCCATCGTCCATCAACACCGTGTTTTGGTCTTCTCCTTCAAAGCCTCCAGGCCAATTCAAGTGAAAGTTTGTGTGAGTGATGGTCCCGAAGGGGCATTGCATTTTTGTTCAACTCAGCATGCCCAGCCTCATAGGGAGGGAGTGGCGGAAAATGCTCAAAAATATTTGTAAAATCTTCTTCTCATGAACAAGTCTGTACAATGACCTGATATTTGCTTTGGAGCTTCCTTTTGAGGTGTAGAATCAAGTTTATTCAAACGAAATTCGTGAAGCAATATTTGGCTTTGAAATGGGAGGGGTAAGATTTTTGGCCCCGCCCAAAATTTCTATTTTCTGAACCCATGGTCTGGTTTGAATCAAATTTGGTATGTGGTATTATTGGGTCATAAGTACTTGACTCATACCAAAAAAATAATTCCTGCATTCTCATGGGAACCCTGGGAGCTAAAAATAGAAATATTTTCAAACGCCCATATTTCCCAAACCACACGCAACAGAGAGCTGTTATTTGGTATGAATTATCCTTAGGACCAGTAGAATTGAATGGTAAAAAAAATTGCCATCGGTTATGTTAGGGTGTTCTGTAATGGGCATCGAAAAAATGCAGAGTCAGCATATTTGCAAAAATTTTAAAAAATCTTTTCTCCAGAACCAATCATCAGAATCTTTTAATATTCGGTATACAGCATTCATAGGAGGGGGTCAGATAAAGTTTGTTAAAATGAAGCCCATTTATTCATATTTGGGCTCAATGCAGGAGCCCTAATTATTAACATAGGGTAATATGGGAAATAATGTTTAGAAATCTTCTTCTTCAGAACCACCAGTCAGAATCTTTTAATGTTTGGTATACATCATTGTTATGAGGGTCAGATTCAAGATTGTTTAAACCAAGTCCCTAGGTTAATATTTGGGCTTCCTATGGAAGCCCAAATTTGAACTTTGTTCAATATGGGGGATAATTTTTAAAAATCTTCTTCTTCAGGTCCACCAGTCAGAATGCTTTCATATTTGGTATGCAACATCTCTAGGGGGGTCAGATTCAACTTTGTTCATATCAGATCCCTAGGTATATATTTGGGCTCGCTATGGTAGCCCAAATTTTTACTTAGTGCGATATATGGAAATTTCTTTAAAAATCTTCTTCAGATCCACCAGTTGCAATGCTTTCAAATTTGGTATACAACATCTCTAGGGGGGTCAGATTCAAATATGTTCAATTCAAGTGCATAGGTTAATATTTGGGCTCCATATGGGAACCTGAAATTTAACTTAATACAATATGAGGGAATTTCTTAAAAAATCTTCTTCTTCAGATCCAACAGTCAGAATGCCTTCATATTTGGTACACAACATCTCTAGGGAAGTCCGATTCAACTGTGTTCAAATCGAGAGCCTGGGTTAATAATTGGGCTCCCTATGGGAGCCGGAATTGGTCATGTTGCTGAAGAATTAAAAATAATGTATTCAGTACCCTCTAGAGGTGTGTAACTAAGTTTAATCCACATAGGTTGTATCAATGGGCTTCAAAGGGGAGCTCTACGTTTTACATTATGATCAACTGAAGAAAAGGCATGATGCCTGGATTATTTTTGTCACTCCTGTGGGGCTCAAGGATTGATAGTGTATCCTATGAAAATGAATTGCTTAATGTAGACTCATTCATGGACTCTGTTTGTATTGTGTTCTGTTCAAGATGAGGGCTTCAAGCCCCATGCGACCTCTTGTTTGGATCAGGATGTGTTGGGCTTCTCATACGAGAGGGCCATTGTAGTATAGTATGGGTGGCACATACCCCTGTAGGTCCCTTGTTATCTCTTGGTACTACTAATCCACCTGTGTTTTATATTATCCTCAGACTAGTATAAGCAGGATCTATTGCAATGACAGGCAATATTGTGGAGTGGGTAGGGGTAATGCATGGTTGTTTAGTATGGCAGTATAGGATGTACCCCTGCTGATTCAGTGTTGGCCCTTAGTTCAATTGATCCACTCAAGATGTTATACTGTCCTACATTTGGTATAGGGTACTATGTAATACCAGACTAAGCCATTCTGTGGGGTAGGGGTAATGTAGGGTTGTCTAATGTGGCAGTATAGGATGAATGGTCTGTTCCCCATTGATCTACTTTTAGCCCATATCACTATTGATTCACACAAGGTGTTATACTGTCCTATAATTAGTATAGGTAGTATGTAATGCTATGCCAACTGGTATTGTGTGGTGGGATGGGGTTAATGCATTGTTGTCTGGTGTGGTAGTATAGGATGAACAGTATGTACCTCTGTTGGTCTACCCTTAGTCCTTCATACTACTAATGTACTGAATGCTTTGTATAATTCTGACTGGTACAGGTAGTACGTAATGCCATGCCAGGCAGTATTGTGTGGTAATGTATGGTTGTCTAGTACAGTAGTATAGGATGTATGGTCTGTACCCCTATAGGCCTACTGTTTGCCCTTAGTTCTACTAAACTACCTAAAGTATTATACTGTCCGACATTTGTTATGGGTAGTATGTAATGCTAAGTCATGTAGTGTTATGCTTCATTGTCATGTACAGTTGTATAAGATGAATTGCCTGTACCACCATAGGTCTACTGTTAGTACTTAGTACTCTGTCGTTACGGTGTGGAAATTATAACGATATTGGTAACAGAAAGAAATCTGAGAATTGGCAACAATAACTAGGAATGTAACTATTCTGAAATTTAATTTAAAAAAATAATATATAAAAATATGATAAAGAAGATCTTTTACACTAAATGGTTTACAGAAAATAAAAACAGTGATACTTATCAATTATTGAATTAGTCCAAAATAGAGTTAGATAGAATCCAGTTATCCAGTGGTGAAGAATCTTGTGAAGAAATATTCCAGCTGGTAGTATAAGTCCAAGAATGAGTCTTCAGAAACAGTATCCCATAGATTTGTAATGATATGTTCACTTTGAAATTTCAGCAGTCTCCAATACAATTTAATAAAATGCTCAGCAAAATTCAATTGGCGTTAAAATCCAATAAATATTGCCGCCACATGTAATTTAAAAAATAATCCAGTAGAATCCTGGTTTTTCACAAAAACATATCTGTTTCACAGCTTGTATAAATTCTCTTTTACTAAATGAATAAATTCTCTTCAAAATTCTCTTGGATTCACTTTTCCAAATTCACAAAGAGGCACTGCTTCTATAATAATAATGCACTGTCCTGCAACAATAATAATCTCCAACGTAAACAACTGCTCTGTTATGAACAGAATGTCTATCTGAATTGAGTTTATCTGAAAAGAGTTTCTGAATTCTATTGACAAAGGTATTTATAGTTCTCAGATAGAATGTTTTAGAAGTAGTAGTTTCTCCAAAGTTCTGTTTTCTATCAGTTTCTGAGTGATTCTGTCTTAATTGATGTAAACAAGGATGATCTACAACAAACAATCAACAGGTATATGTATAGTGATCTGGGGGCATGGTGGCGTTATGGTAATCACTTCACGTCAGATCACTGAAGTTAAGCAACATTGAGCCCAGTTAGTGTTTGGTTGGGTGACCATCTGAGCGATCAAATCAGACTCCCCTTGTGTCCTTGGAGAAGGCACTTAACCCCAATTTTCCACATGGGGGCATGATGACACAGTGTACTAAGGCGTACTGCACATCGATGGTGCGCATGTCTTCAACCAATCTATCCCTGCCTGTGCTGCAGTGCGGAGTTGCGATGTTGGGGAGCTGGCAGCTGATCGTCTTTGCTCGGTGGTTCTCTCCGGGTACTCTGGCTTCCTCCACCTGTAAAACTGTCACCGACACGATATGACCTTGGCTGTTAAAGTGTTGTTAAACCTTAATAAAAAAATGAAAATAAAAAAATAAAAATACAGTGATCTAAAAATAGATTCTTTGTAACAGGATGTAAACATGTTGATACACTCAATGGTCACTTAGTGTAAATGAGTCAGACCAGCCAAAATCTACTTATTGTATAACAAAAAAACAAGCCTTCAGAAAAATATCAGTTGACATGTGTAGAATTATCAACTAAGGACATATCAATCCTGATATAATATGGGGTCGGGGGCTATAACACACTCAGCCTTGAAAGGAAAAGTTTGAAGGTACTGAATACTCTTTTTTATAATTTTAGCAGACTTTGACTGATTTACAATACAGACACATGAGAATCTTAAATTGTTAATAAACATATATATACACTTAAGAAAATGGAGACCGATCAGATAATTTTATATTAGGATATTCTGGAAAGCGCATCAGCTACAACATTATCTCTTTCCGAAATATGCCTAATATCTAAATTATATTCTCGAAGGGCTAAGCTCCACTGCAATAATCTTTGAATCTTGTTTTTCATTTTATTGATAAAAGTTAAGGGATTATGATTGGTGTAAACTGGAATTGGGAATTGAGTGGTTCCTAGATATATATCAAAATGGGTTAATGCCAAAATTAGAGCCAGAGTTTCTTTTTGTACTGTGGAGTAATTCTTTTGATGTTTGAGAAATGTTCAAGAGAAATAGCACACTGGGTGATCAATACCTTGGGAATCTTCCTGAGCAATACACCCACCTCTCTATTGTCACTTGTATCTATAAATAATTTGAAGGGCTTTTCATAATTAGGACTGGATAGGGGAATTCTTTAATAATAGTTTTATTCTGTCAAAGAACTAATAGCACTCCTCCTTTTGCTCAGTAAACTGGTCAAAGGGGAGACATCTGACAAATTTAAAACAAATTTTCTATAATACCTAGCCATGCCTAAGAGTGGCTGAAATAGGACACTGAAGAAAATCTGTTGGTGCCTGTTATACAACAGAATTTTGTTGATAAATCATCAGTTACGAAAGCTTAATCCCACATAAGTTCTCAGAGTATGCATATTTAGTGCTGGGCAGTATTAGCCAAAATAATATTTGCATTTTGGTTGGAGTGTGGGGAAAAGATCGTTATTAACGATACAAGCACACGATATTGTTCTCGCGAATATTGTGTTTTATTCCAGTAAATAGTGTTAATACGGTTTTGTGTAAGGAAACAGTACACTTGGCTGTTTTAACCAGGAATATACTGAGCACACATAATTTGTGTCTTAAATGAATAATAATTTTGATGTTAATGTGTGTTGTGAAGTCGTATGACACATGGTTTACATGTTTGTCAGAATGTATTATTCAATATTCTTTTTTCAACGTGTTACCTCCCTTGATGTGTTTCTCTAATGTTTACATGAACTCTACAATCTTCGGGAAATGGTGGCAATCCTGTACGATTGCAGTTGGTAAATTCCGTAATATCTCTGCTCTGCAAATCCCTAAATTTTCTGCTATGCACTACACACGTTTTTAACCCTTTACCCAACGCAGGCAATATCAAAATTTATTATTTTAAATATCATTTTTTCAAATTTTTCAAAAAAATTCAACAAAACCATATCATGTGACCCCTCGTTGGAATGAGCTCGTTCCAACGAGGGGTCACCTGATATGGTTTTGTTGAATTTTTTTGAAAAATAATATTTTTTCAACAGCTGAATTTGCATGTTACGCGGGCGGATGCGGCCGATTCATTGGGTAAAGGGTTAATGGGGAAACTTTATTGAAATGGCCAGATATCAAAGGGATTTTCAATAATCAGTTTTAAATATAGAATAACCGGAAACTGCCGGTTTTCAACTGCCGGTTGTCATAATCAGCTGATGCCCCATAACCGGCCGGTTCTGATTGCCGATTCCGATTATCGGTTCATCACTAAAAACAAAAGGGGAGTCCTGTTAATGGTACACATTATGGCCTACATATACAGGGGAAGGTCCAAGAATAAACAGGTTGGGTATATCTCTATTTACCGGCTGTTGACAACATTCACCCCCCTCCCAATAAATTAGGACTCTCCCACCAACCTTTAATACCATCGTAAACCCTACCTATTTCCCCAAAGCGAGCTAACAAATTAAGGCTTGAGTTTAATCACCCGGGTTTTGGACCCCTCATTATAATTTGTGCCGAACTGTGCTTGTGATATATTGACATCTTGTTCAATTTCATCAACTGGAATCAATTAATTAATTACAGTTTCCAACTATAACCCCCAGTTCCGATTGCTGATTCTGATTATCGGTTCATCACCAAAAACAAAAGGGGAGTCCTGTTAATAGTACACATTATGGCCTACATATACAGGGGAAGGTCTAAGAATAAACAGGTTGGGTATATCTCTATTTACTGGCTGTTGACAACATTCACCCCTCCCGATAAATTAGGACTCTCCTACCAACCTTTAATACCACCATAAACCCTAACTATTTCCCCAAAGCGAGCTATCACTTGCAGGAGAATCAACGAATTAAGGCTTGAGTTTAATCACCCGGGTTTTGGACCTCTCATTATAATTTGTCCTGAACTGTGTTTGTGATATATTGACATCTTGTTCGATTTCATCAGCTGGAATCAATTAATTAATTACAGTTTCCAACTATAACCCCCACACCAACCCACTCCACCTCCCCTCAAAAAAAAAAAAGACCACCAGCAATTTTAATTAGTAATTACCTGCAAGATCAACACATAGACCTTAGGCTTTGCATCAAAGTCGTTGCTCATCACATGCATTTTAGTTTGCTTACCACTAAATCACTTGTGTGTGTGTGGGGGGGAGGGGGGGGGGGAGGTCGGCAACAATTATTAATCTGTTTAATAGATTTGCAAAAGGGCTAGCTGTCTTTCAGTGGTTGTGGGTGGCTCCTAAGATTTTAACCAGAAATTTTAAGAATTAGTCACCACAACTAGTGACATGGAAATCCTCCCCCCCCCCCCAAAAAAAAAAAAATGAATCATCCTGTCTGTCCGTCTGTCTGTCCATCCGGGCCAACATTGGGGGTTTAGGGGATATTATTATTGGGGGCTACCTCCAAATAAAGGTAGGGTTAGGAGTGGGGGGTGGGGTTAGGGTTAGGGGTAGCCCCAGAGTAGGGCTTAAGGTTGGGGTGGGCTAGGTCCCGGGGGGGGGGGTTTAGGGTTGGGGTCAGGGGTGGGGTTTTAGTTTTAGTAGCCCCTAAACCAAAAAATAGCTCCTAATCCTATTGGTTTGGCTAGGGTGGGGTTGGGTCAGGGGTGGGGTGGGGGTTAGGGGTAGCCCCAGAGTAGGGCTTAAGGTTGGGGGTTAGGTCCCGGGGTTGGGTGGGGGTTAGGGTCTGGGGTGGGCTTTTAGGTTTTAGGGTCAGGGTGGGGTAGGGTTAGGGTGTGGTTTTTGGATGGAGGGGTGGGGTTAGGGTTAAATATAAGTTCTAGGGTGGAGGGGTGGGGTTCTGGGTAAAATAAGGTTTTGGACATACAAAATGTTTTTTTGGTAGCCCATAAACCCAAAATGTTGGAGAGTCTGTTTGTCCGTCCGTCTGTCCATCCTTATAAGCACAACTCCTCCTAAACTGTTTGAAGAATTTTCATGAAACTTTACACAATGGAAGAACTCCATATGAAGATTTGCAGGAAGCAATATAATTCCGTTCTGACAGGCGTGGGGGGTATCACGTTGTGAGCTTGCTCACAGTACCTCTAGTTTAAAGTTAACATTTACAAAACAATAGGTTGGTGAGAGTCAGTCAACAAAAGAAGCCTTAAACGATAACAAGTAGTAATTTGATTATGTCACTGGTCGCTAATAATACCCATGTCGAGACTGTCTTATTAAAAGATTATTGCCACAGGTTTTAATTACCGAACAAATTATTGTAGTCATCTTCACCTGTGCAAGTTCAAAAGATTTGTGAGGTGTGACTTCTGTATCCATAGTCTATTTTTATTGGGAGTTTGTGACAAATTTGTTACATTCTTCGTTTACAGGACTCTAATCAGCTGATCAATATTAAGCGGCAGCCTGGCATAACATGCCTTAGTCATTTCCGAAGGAACCAAGTCCGAGCAGGCGGTTGGCCTGGGAGGGGGAGAGCTCCTCCCTAGAATAGGGGTTCAGGGGCCCTCCACCCAGAATTTTTTTTAAAACTCTAGTGCACTGAGTGTCTTGGGTCAAATTTGGGCCACACTGGACTGAAGGTAACTGTCTGAACATTACCCAAACCGAACACTGCACAAAAATTTTGCCTCAATAGGACTATGGGTGAAACATGTGATAAATGGTTGGGGGGGGGGGGGGGGGGGGGTATTCAGTATTTGATATCAGCAGTGATCAAAGATTTCAGGTTGAGGGAAAGTGAATCAAATTCAGTGTATGCATGTATTAGATTTTGCTGTAGAGAATATCGGCTGCGGACCTTTGGGATTCGAGGGGGGGGGGGGGGGGTATACGTTCTCCATGACCCTCCATGGCTACACCCTTGCCATCTTGTTTGAGGCTGAAACGCTGAAATGCGGAATGTTCAGTTCATCAAGACTATGGGAAAATATTTGCGAACTGTATTCATTCGTTGCCGTCTGAGTTCAGAATTTTTATACTCGTACGTTTCAGATTTAAACTTACTCGCCAAAGGCTCGTAAGTTTAATTCTGAAGTCTACTCATAGAATAAAAGTTTTAATTCCGACACAAGACGTTCATTAATTTGCTGCTCCCCTCTCCTTACACCTTCATTCCCCCTGTCCCACATGCATCATCACAATCCCATTGTCCTTTCTAATCTCCCAGTACTCATTTTACAATATTTCTCACTGGCTCTTTCTTAATCTCCAACTATAATATTAATATTAATGCTTAAGAAGTAAAAGTCGCATAACGTATTGGGCCGTTATTGACTATAAGAGCCAAGCAAGCCTATAATGGCCCAATACGTCTAAATACGAATAATGGCATTACATCTCTCAGCCGATCGATAATATTTTCCCCCTGCTTTCTTTTTTGATCAAAACTCAGTTTCGGATTTAATTTGTAAACACATTTGTTTCGCGTGTTTTCTTTTGTGTCTTGGATAGAATATGTATCAAATTGAGAAAGCGACAGGCAGAAAGTAAGTCAACCAACTTCCCAAATTTCGCCGTAGGTTGATCAGACGCTAGTCAAGTTACCCAGTTTGTTTGTCAACAAATCAGACCATAGTTCTGTAGTTTTTTTTTTAAATTTAAAAACTTGATTTATTCTATAAGTTAATTTTTATTCTCCTTGAACTTGTATATACCTGTCATGTTTCTAAAGTCTATACTTAATAATGTACATAGTTGTTTTAATTACCGTAATAAAAGATAAATTAAATAAGTTACTGGTTTGTTTATAATACCCTCAGCAATCCCAGTTTTCTCTCTGGTATAAATAATTAACATTTCCTCACATCTCAACATGGACAGCTGGATTGTTTATTACCATGGTGACTGAATTAGTTCCATTGCAGTCAATGATTGACAGAATCAATTTATAGGCTGACTGATCTTAATTACCTTTGATTAACAGGACTCAGATTTTTAATGCACTGTACATGTAATATGAGCTTCACTGAGGTCGAGGTCTGCAATTAAGTGGTTAACCATGCACTGGAACATTGCCGGAGAATTTCTTATCAACCTACCCACAGTTGTTTACTACAGGCTTGCACTACAGTGGAAGTCCCTAACTCGGATAATATACTCTCTATTTTTGTCTTTCCCAAGCAATTTGGGAAAGAAAAGTGCAAAAGCACCAAGAAAAAATAAGCCAAAACTGGGTCGAGTCCAACCGGCGCAGACCCAATATGGGGCGCTCTCTTCCAAGTACAACTCCACGACTTCCGTTGCCAGTGCACATATGCATCGCTAATGACGCATTTTTTTTTTATCCGAGACATGTGAAGGATGTGTCTCTGCCATATGCATTATGAAACAGTGGTAATTCAACTCGTCGATAATGGTTTTCCTGTGACTGGAATTATGGATCTGAAGATCGTGTAATAACAGGACTGTGTTTTATATATTCTCGTTAATATTTTCAACCACATTCTCATTGTATTTTATTTACTATTCCGTTTTCGCGAATGTTTTGTTTTCGACATCGTGTCAACGCGGTTCGACAATGAATTTTTTGGTTGATAAATTTAATTGTTATTGGAGTTAGGTGTCAATCAGGGACTGTCTGGACAGGATTTCTTCACTCTGTTGAGGGCTGAATTTCTGGGGGGGTTTTTGGTCCCTGTCGGCCGTCTGGGTTCTGTCGTGTACCCACCGTTTTTTTTCTGCCACCTTCTCTTGTAGTTGAGGGTGTTCTTCTTTTTATTTCTGTTGAGTTCACCTTTTTCTTCTACTGCTCTCACCTCTGTTATTTCCAGTTCGGTTCCTTTAGGGCAATTCCTTTTGCCCTCGCCTTGGTTCGTTCTCATGGCCATTTCTTCCACACCTGTGGGTGGTGTGGAACGCTGTCGTTTCGGGAGCCTCCCAACTCGACCATGTCTGGTTTGAGTTATACTCCCTCCATGGGGGATGTGCAGCTCCTCCCGCACCCACGGGGGGAGTGGGTAATGCTATCGTTTTGGGGCCCCCCGACACGACCACGTCTGGTGTGAGTTATACCCCTCTGTGGGGGATGTGCAGCTCCTCCCACACCCATGTGGGGGGGGGGGGGGGGGGAATGCTGTCGTTTTGGGGCCCCCCAACTCGACCACATCTGGTGTGAGTTTTACCCCCTCCGTGGGGGATGTGCAGCTCCTGCGGGGGGTGGGGAACGCTGTTGTTTTGGGGCCACCCAACTCCACCACGTCTGGTGAGAATTGCTCCCCCTCCATGGGGGATGTGCAGCTCCTCCCGCACCAGCGGGGGGTGGGGATTGCTGTCGTTTTGGGACTTCCCAACTCGACCATGTCTGGTGAGAGTTATTCCCCTTCCGTGAGAATGTGCAGTTTTTTTTACCATGGTGGATACTGCGGGAGCTGTTGGATTTCTGGTGAAGAGATGCCTGGTTCCAGGACTATGCGCCCTCTCCAGTCGACATTTGAGGCTGTCACTAGGGTTGTGACTCCTCCTTTGGAGGCCGAGCTAGGTGGCTCGCTCCGCTTTTCCGCCAGTTCCAACAGCTCCCGTCGTATCTGCTGCTACTGCTGTTCCGTCTACAACGTCATTGGGCACTGTTTTTAGCCGGCCTCGGCTTATCCATGGAAGGGTCTGCAGGGATGTCTGTAGTGTGGTTGTGGAGTATTGGCCTCAGTCTTCCCCGACTTCAACTTGGCGAAGTCGGAAGTGGCTGCCGACTGAACCCCCTACTGTGTCCTCTCAGCCATTGAGCACAGTAGTTTTATACCTGCAGTGGTCTGCAGGGGTGTCTGGGAGTGTAGATGTGGGGGTATTGGCCTCAGCCTTCCCTGACTTCAACTCGGCGAAGTTGGAAGTGGCTGTCGGCCGAACCCTCTACTGTGGTCTCTGCGCCGTCGAGTACCACAGTTTTGTCATTGGCGTTTTCCATCCACTCATTCTGGTCTCACGGCCAGTTTTGTGGGACCAACGCCTTCTGTGCAGCCTGGACCTTCTGCCCTGCAGAGGTCCGCGGCAACTCTCCCGAGTTCCCGCTATGTTGATCCTCGGGGTGTGTCATACCCCTATACACGTCTGCCCTCAGATGTTTCGGCTGCCACCCATCGCCCCGTTTCGGGTGTATTGGAGGATCGTGACCCTTCGCTGGTTAAGAGGGTCAGGTGTGAAGCCACTTTGCTGGTTCGTTCCCATGTCGAACCGGCTGGTACGGACAGTGAGCTTAGGGAGGCCCTCTCTTTACTCCCTCAGGTTCTGTCCAAGAGCTTTCCCGTTGCTTCCAGCGAGGCAGCGAGTGGTTTCCAGGCACCCCCTATGGCAGTGTCTCCCAGGATTGGAAACAGGCCGCTTTCTGACCCCCCTGGTGCCTACACCATGGGAGGCGTCGGCTGGTTTGCCCACGATGGGCTATGTGTCTTCTGACTCCGGGGAGTAGTCAGACATCCTTGATGTCGAGAGCCAACAGTCTTCTGACTTGGGGGCAGCTCTTGACTTTGTGTGTTTGGGTTCCTTCCGGATCTCAAACCATCAAACCAGCCGACAGTGTCAGTCAGGCCGCAATCATAGATTGCGCGCCTACAGCCTGTGGAGCAACCTGCTTCTGGGCATCTTCATCCATGCCAGTCAGTACAGGTGGTTGAAGCATTTTCAGCATTGGACTCTATGCTGAGTTCCAAGGCTATGAAGGCTCCATTCTTCACCAGGGTTGACACCTTTTTGCCTCCGGTGCATTATCGTTTCCACGATTTTGCCAATCCGTCAGTCTGCCAGACTTTGACAGTTTTGGATCAGGACTCCAATTCCCTCGGGCTTTCCATGCCCAAGTCGGCCGTCATTCCTATGATGACTCTGGAGTCCATGTTGGGCTTATCGAGAGAAATGCTGGGTATGCTTTCTCTCTCCGATCACGTCGTATCTGCCTCGAGATAGGTTTGACGATGTACAGACTCCTTTGCATGTGCTGTCCAAGGCGCTCATGCATCTTACTCACATGCATGTCTGTGACACAGCTATTTTGGAACTAGTTCAAAGGGACTCTGTGCTGGTCACAGGCCGATCCCTTCCTGGGGGCAGCGCGCTGCTCTTCGATCTGCTTCTTTGGCAGGTCCGCTAATGTTCCATGGGTTCCGTGTCAACGGTCCGGATTGACATCCTACGTCATTCCAAAGATCAGCTGCTGCTTTGTCAGCTTGATCAGCCTTCTAGGGGAGGCAGGGACCGTTCAAAGCCTAACAAGTACCCTTCTGCTTCCTCTGCGAAGCAAAGGGCTGATCCTTCTGCCACCACTTCTACTTCTTACGGGGTAAGGGTAAGCACCGGCAGGCTAGAAGGAAGTCTCAGGATTCTTCATTCAGTAGAGGAGGTGGTTTCTCCCCTCGCGAGTCTCTTCGGGGCTCGAACTAAAGGTCCTCACCTCGATTCGTCCAGGTTGGAGGAAGGATAGCAGAGTTCGCAGAACGTTGGGCCATCATCACATCCGATCCTTGGGTGTTAGATGTTGTTTGGTCAGGGCTGCGAATATCCTTCCGGAGGCAACCCACTCTGTCCAGGGTGCCTCTTCCAACCACAGTTCCTTCAGTCGTTTTACATCTGGAGCTTTTGTCCTCAGAGATAGACAATCTCCTGGCCAAGGGGGCGATCGAGGTCATCAAGAACATTCAGTCAGTGGGGTTTTATTCCCACCTGTTCTGGGTGCCGAAGAAGGGCAGCCAACTCTGACCGGTTATCGATCTGAGTATCCTGAACCAGTCTATCATTGCTCCCAAGTTCAGCATGGAGACTTTCAGGGTGGTTCGCTGTTCCATTCACCAGGAGATTTCGCTTCCAGCATCGACATGCGAGACGCTTACTTTCACGTTCCGATTCATCGGGTGTTGCGGAAGTATCTCAGGTTCGCTTTTCCGGGGCAAGTTTACCAGTTGAAGGCCATGCCTTTCAGTCTCAACCTGGCTCCTAGGGCCTTCACCCGACTGATGTCGCATGTGATAGCATTCCATCGCACACAGTCCAGGGTGACTACTTCGGCATATCTAGACAATATCCTCCAGAGGCATTCTAATGCTGCCTTACTGGAGTTGGATGTCGACACTCTGTTGAGCTTGCTCACATCGCTAGGATTCAGAGTCATCGAGGAGAAGTCGGATCTGGTCCCTTCTCAGTCATTTTGTCATCTCGGGATGGCCTTCCGCACTCAGTTCAATATGGTGGCGGTTCCCCAGGCCAGGGCTGTGATTCTCTCAGCTTTTGCTCTGACTCTGTTCCCAGTCCACATCCACGACAGCACGGGGCATTCTCCAGCTGCTCGGCCTCTGCGGTTCGGTGATGGATCTCATTCCTCTAGGTCGGCTGCATGTCAGACCTCTCCAACACTTTCTGCTCAGTCTCTGGAGGCCGAATGTCGATTCTTTGGATCTGGTGCTTCAGTTACCAGAATCTCTTATCCTCACCTTCTCCACTGGACAAATGTTCAATGGATCACGCAGGGTGTCCCGTTGGACTTACCCACGTCCGATCACGTTTTGACGGCAGATGTCAGCAATCTCGGATGGGGTGCCACGTTGGATCCTCTAGGTCTTTCCCTTCACGTGATGTGGGACCAGGATCAGGCATCTCCACACATCAACCAGAAGGAGCTTCTTGCTCTTCTTCTGAGTTTCAGGCAGTTGATCCCTCACCTGTCGAATCGTCAGGTCCTTCTGTTGTTCGACAATTCTACAGTGGTTGCTTACATTCGGAACCTGGGCGGCACGCACTCGGTTCCAATGTACGAATTGGCTCGGGACCTTCTACTGCTTGCTCAGGATGTCAATGCCGGGGTGGTTGTTCGTCACATTTCCGGTCATCTGAACGTCCTAGCTGACTCCCTGTTCCGACAGGGCAGGTTCTTTTCCACCGAGTGGATGCTCCACATGGTGATGTTCCATCGATCTCTTTGCGACTCGTTGGAACCATCAGGTGGACACTTTCGTGTCCCCGTGTCCAGATGCTCTGGCTTTCGCCATGGATGCTCTGGCCCTCCTTTGGGATGGTCTTGTCAGCTATGCCTTCCTGCCGGTTCTGATTCCGCCTCAGGTTCTCGCCCAGATATGAACCTGCAGTCGTTGAATCCTTTCATTCACACCCCTGTCGCCTCAGTGGGTGTGGATCAATCTGCTCCGCTTTCTGTTAGCGGCGGTTCTGACATGTCTCCCTCTACGTCGCGACTTTCTTTGCCAAAGTCGCCCAAGGAGGTTTGACCCGACTTCATTGTGCCTTCGCACATGTCTTTTATTGGGTCCTGACTCCTCCGTAGTGGTTTTTCGAGACAAGCAGTGGAGTTGCTTTTCTTTTGGGCTCACTATAGCAGCTCGAATTCGAACTTAGTGCATTTCAGGCAAAAATCTTCTTCTCAAGATCCAGCAGGCAGAATCTTTTGATATTGGGTATGCACCATGCTTAGGGGAGTGAGATTCAAGTTTGTTCAAGCCAAGTCCCTGGGTTCATATTTGGGCTCACTGTGGTAGCCCGAATTATAACTTAGTTCAAAATGAGGAATGTTCTTCAAGAATCTTCTTCAGATCCAGCAGTCGGAATGTTTGGATATTTGGTATGCAGCATCCTTAGGGGGTGAGATTCAAGTTTGTTCAAGCCATGTCTCTAGGTCCATATTTGGACTCTCTGTGGGAGCTTGAATTGTAGCTTAGTTCAAAATGAGGAAGTTTCTTTAAAAATCTTCTTCTTCAGATCCAGCAGTCAGAATGTTTTGATATTTGATGTGCAGCATCTTTAGAGGGGTGAGATTCACGTTTGTTAAAGCCAAGTCCCTGGCTTCATATATGGGCTCCCTGTGGGAGCCCGAATTATAACTTAGTTCAATATGAGGAATATTCTTTAAAAATCTTTTTTTTTTCGATCCACTGGTCAGAATCTTTGGATATTTAGGCTTTCCCAAACCCAGTTTGGGAAAGACTCTTGTTATTCTTCTTTTTCAAAATTTTTCTTCTCTATTTTTTATTTTTTTTTTATTTTTAGGCTTTCCCAAACCCAGTTTGGGAAAGACTCTATTTTTTTTTTTTTTCCTCCCTGAATTTTGTCTATTGAACTGCTCGAAAACAAGCTGTACAATTTCGACCAAATTTGGCACACTTATGTTATGTCATAAAATCTCGTGAAATGCGGTATCGTCAGTATTCTGCCAAAACCTTCAAAATTTCACCATTTTTCGAATGTCTCAAAATTGTTTACAGTTATTTAGCTCAAATTTTCCACACATTTAGAGCATAATATGATACACCACAATCACCACTCTGATCTTTCAACTTTAACCCCCACTGGCCAAAAATGACATGCATATAGAATTTTTCTTCAAAATTGACCAAATTCAAGGGCAAATTGCTCTAATAACAAGGTTGTTGTAACAATTATTTTGGTTTGGATAGATGCAACAATGATTGCAGAAGAAAGTTACTGTTTACTTTTTAATCTCCGATTTAACCCCCAAGCACAATGAGGGTGAGAATAAGAGTACCGTTTGAAAATGCCAAAATTTGCCAACTTTGGTTGCTTTTTCCATCATTTTGGAAAGGGGTTAATTTCAAACACTTTTCGTGTACGTATTCACAATTGACTACTGAGCATATTTGCTGTTGTAAGTTTTGTTGTAAAGTTTAACCCTATCCCATTCTGGTTGCATAAAAGTACCGTCCAAAAAAACTCCAATTTTTTCAGAATTTGGTAAGTTTAGGTGACGATTTACTCCATTTTCAATTGCATGAGCTCTGAATGTTTTCTATATCTGCTTGCCGAAGTCAAAGTATGACAAATTTTGTTCTATATGTTATTATTAAAAGTTTAACCCTTGGCAAATTTGAGACTTCCCATAAGGGTACTGTCAAAATATTTGTTATTTTCGCCAACTTCAAGAGCAATTGTTTCTAATTACAAGGCAATTGTGATAATTATTTTGATATGGCTAGATGCAACAATGATTGTGGAAGAAAGTTACTGTTTACTTCTTCATCTCAGATTTAACCCTCTAGCACAATGAGGCTGAGAATAAGAGTACCGTTTGAAAATGCCAAAATTAGCCATTTTTGGTTGCCTTTTCTATCATTTTGGAAGGGTTAATTTCAAACACTTTTCATGTACGTATTCACAATTGACTAGCGAGCATATTTGCTGTTGTTAGTTTGGTTGTAAGGTTTAACCCTATCCCATTCTGGTTGCATAAAAGTAGGTACCGTCCAAAAAAATTCCAATTTTTTCAGAATTTGGTAAATTTAGGGGGCGATTTACTCCATTTTTAATTGCTTGAACTCTTGAGTGTTTTCTACAGCTGCTTGCAGCAGTCAAAGTATGACAAATTCTGTTCTATATGTTATTATTAAAAGTTTAACCCTTGGCAGATTTGAGACTTCCCGTAAGGGTACTGTCAGAATAATTGTTATTTTCGCCAACGTTTACATGCACTTTCTCAGCACTGGAGCCATATTGTCTCAAAACCTTTTCCATGAGAGGATTGGGCCTTCATCCAAGAACAATTTTGCTGTTATATATTTTATTCAAAGTTTTAACCTTCACCCAGTTTTCGGGCCTTGAATTTGAGTGCCCTAAAATTCTTCATAAAATTGGCTAATTTGGAGCTCACTTTTTTTCCATTTTCGAAAGGAATATCGAAAAATGATTTACATGTTCGGATTTACAATTGCCCACCGAGCATATTTGCTGTTGTAAGTTTGGTTGTAAAGTTTAACCCTATGCTCGTTCTATTTGCATAAAGATAGGGGCAGTCCAAAAACACTCTCGTTTTCAGAATTTGGTAAGTTTAATTGACGATTTACTCCATTTCTAATTGATTGAGCGCTGAACGTTTTCTATGGCTGTATGCAGCAGTCATAGTATGACAACTTTTGTTTTATATGTCATTATTAAAAGTTTAACTGTTGGCAGAGTCGAGACTGCCCATATGGGTATGGTCGGAATAATTTTAATTTTCATAAAATCACTGAATATTGATAAGCGTGCAGTGGTAGTTTGGAATAGAATATCCGAAAATGCTTTCGAAATTTGGATTCACAGTTCAATTCCAAGAATATTTTCTGTTATAAGGTTGCTGTAAAGTTTAACACAATCCCTGTCTCAGATGCATAATGGTAGATGCCGTCGAAAAAAACTAATTTTTTCAGAATTTCGTAGGTTTAAGTGACTATTTACTCCATTCCTAATTCATTGAGCGCTGAATGTTTTCTATGCCTGCATGCAGCAAGCATAGCATGACAACTTCTGTTTTATACGTCATTATCAAAAGTTTAACCCTTGGCATATTTAAGAGTTCCCATGTGGGTATAGTCGGAATAATTGTTATTTTCGTAAAATCAATCCCTGAATATATTGGTAACCGTGCAGTGCCCTTTTGGTGGTGCTACATGAAGCCGCAAATAGTTAAGGTTGAAAAGTTCATCAAATAGACAAATATAATACCTAACTCAGCCAGTGACAGATAAATAATGAATGGAAAAGTTGTTGAGTTGAGAATAAAGTAGGGACGAATCGTGCCCTCGGTTTCCACCTGATCCACGGTATTTCCACGCGGTCTCGGCACTTGACAAAGATATTAAACTGTTGGGCAGGGACAGTAGGAAACATTCTGAGAATTTCAAGTTGCTGCCTTGCATTATCGGGACATAATTGGAATATATCCGACTTTGTATCTGTCGGATATATTCCAATTATGTCCCGATCACTTCACCCCGACTGTCCGCATGGGGGCACCATGACGCCGTGTACTAAGGCATACTGCACGTCGATGGTGCGCATGTCTTCAACCAAACTAACCCTGCCTGTGCTACAGTGCGGAGGCACTATGTTGGGGAGCTGGCAACTGCTCGTCATTGCTCGGTGGTTCTCTCTGGGTACTCCGGCTTCCTCCACCCATACAACTGCCACCGACATAATATAACCTTGGCTGTTAATGTGTCGTTAAAACCTAATAAATAAATAAATAAATCCAGTACCAGTTTTGCTCGTACAAATATTAGTACCGTCAGACATTTTCTGATTAATTTCGTACTTTTCTGTACTCACCTTCCCTGAGTAAGATTGGTATACCTTTTCAATCTCAGATTTAACCCTCAAGCACAATGAGAGTGAGAATAAGTGTACCATTTGGAAATACCCAAATTATCCAACTTTGGTTACTCTGTACTATCATTTTGGAATGGGTTAATTTGAGACACTTTGCTTTGCTATATGCAGAGATGTTTAATCAATAAATCCGGCTTTAGTTATGTTCTGGGACTTTATGAAACATGTGCTTTGGCCACTTAAAAATAGCACTGTCTGCAAAAAATGACTTTGAGTGAATACTCACTTGTCCAAAAACAAAAAGGAAAGAGCTCTTTGAGCTTTTCATAACTGCTTTCAAAAATCAATGAGGAACAAATTTTGTGTTATATGTTTTGGTGTTCCATGTTATCCAACACCAGTTTGGCCGTACAAATATGAATACCGCCAGGAAAGAAAGCACATTTTCTCAGTGGTAGACTGTTTGACTTCTATGATAGAGGTATGGAGTTTGATCCCTATCTGGGACGACCCACGTAATGTCCTTGGGCAAGGCACTTTATCCCGGTTGCCAACACGGGGGCACGATGATGCCATGTACTAAGGCGTACTGCATGTCAATGGTGCACATGTCTTCAACCGCTGGTACCCTCCTTCAGCGGAGCTTGAACATAATTAGAATGTTGAGCTGACAGTTGCTCGTCGATGCTCAGTGGTTCTCTCTGGGTCCTCCGACTTCCCCCACCCTTAAAACTGTCACAGTCATGATTAGCCATTGTGGATAAGTATGTAACGGCAAACACCAATAAATAAATACCGTCAGGGAAACCCCCTGTGGAATCCTTCTGTCAATAAATAGCAAAGTAGTAATGTAATGCAAGAAATATTAACAAGCTGTTCAACATCCCTTTAGTCAACTCATTTTGACTTGAACTGTACCCATCACTGTGTATACTAGCTCTCTAGATGGTCTAATTTGTGCGTGACAGTAACTCATTAGTCTGTGTGAAACACAGACTATTGTTTTTGCACGGATTCTTCTTCTAATTCTTTTTTTTTTTTTCTTCTTTTTTTTCTTTTTTAGTCTGTGTGAAACACACAGACTATTGTTTTTGCACAGTTTCTTTTTCTTTTCTTCTTCTTTTTTTCTTTTTTTTTTCTTCTTCTTCTTCTTTTTCTTCTCCTTCTTCTTCTCCTGTCTTCTGTCTTCTCATCACTTTTTTGTCCGCAAGATAACTCGAAAACGAATTGCCCTATCTCGTTGATTTCTGGCATGCTGATAGACAGCCACAAGTTCTCGGCACTGAATATTTTTCAGATTCCTGGGGCATTAGGGTTCTCCGTGGGGGTGTTTTGAAAGTGGGTCATGCCCATATCTCAGGCGTGGTATGACCTAGGGACCTGGGACCAACACCAAATGAGTCGACACTCGATGGACGTTCAAAATATGGGTCAAGGTCACAGAGGTCATCTAGGGGTCATTGAGTGCATTTTTCAGAATTGCTGGAAATCACATTTTTTGACCCCTTAAAGCATTCCTGATGTACACACATGCATTTTGACGTAAAAATAGTGAGCGTGGCCAAAATTTTTGAAAGTGCGTCGCACTCATATCTCAAGCATGGTATGACATATGGACCTGGGACCAACACCAAATGAGTCGACTCTCGATGGAGATTCAAAATATGGGTCAAGGTCAAAGAGGTCACCTAGGGGTCATTGAGTGCATTTTTCAGAATTGCTGGAAATCACATTTTTTGACCCTTAAAGTATTCCTGACATACACACATGCATTTTTACGTAAAAAAGTGCGCGTGGCCAAAATTTTGAACGTGGGTCACTCCCATATCTCAGGCATGGTATGACCTACAGACCTGGGACCAACACCAAATGAGTCGATACTCGATGGAGGTTCAAAATATGGGTCAAGGTCACGGAGGTCAACTAGGGGTCATTGAGTGCATTTTTCAGAATTGCTGGAAATCACATTTTTTTGAGTATGGCCCAGTAGGCCACAGGGTTTTCACAGCCTCCAATTTCCTGATACAGTAAATTCTCCCCAAGCAATATGATGTTATGTTCACACTGGAGACTATGTAAACACCAGTGGAGTAATCTGTCAAAATGAAATCTGACCTTGTCATCATAATGGGAAGTTAGTTCCTGAGACTAAGTTGAGAGAAACCCTTTGCCTTGCAAGGAAATAAATTGTAAATTATTCAGTTCACTGCTTTTAACCCTCTCCAGACTTCTATGTGGATTGCACATATTTCATTTCAGGCAGAATAAAGTTAACCCTTTCCATAAAACTGCACTGAATAATTGTTGAAACCTATCTTATTCAGTTCAGTGCTTTTAACCCCTCTCAAGACTTCAATGTGGATTGCACATATTTTATTTCAGGCAGAATAAAGTTAACCCTTTCCATAAAACAGCACTGAATAATTGTTGAAACCTATCACAAAACTGTCAGGGTGCCGGTAACAATGCAATACTGGCATGGTCGACTGTACTGTTAACTGTGTTAGTGCTATGACTGTTTAAAACTAATTTGTTAGAGGAGTTCTATAGTCTTTCACTGCGCTCATCTCGGCCTCACCGAGAGTGCAGAAACCTTTGGTGTCAAAGTGCCATTAAGAGAATGTCTCTGATTTGTGCCGTTCCATCCCTCCAGAGTGAAAAAGCAGGTACTGTCAGCTGAGAAACTTAATGTTTTTCGCTTTATTTTCATAACATTTAATTCTATGTGGAATGGGACACCTTTTCAGTGTGCCTTCCAAAGTAAGGGTTTCTTAACTCTTTAGCGAACATAACAGCGAAAACCGGTCAACATTATTCACAGAAACGTCTATTCAGTTTTAATTACCTTTTCATTTTTGCTTGAAAAAACATAGCTTATGACCCTTTATTGGTTTGAACTCATTTTTTAAAGGATTATTTATTTATAGGCGTTTAATTTCACATATTTCTGCACATGCATGGCTAATCATGACCACTACAGTTTTTTAGGTGGAGGAAGTCGGAGTACCCGGGAAGAACCACCGGGCAACAACGAGCAACTGTCAGATCCCCCACATATAACTCCACACAAGCAGGGTTAGCATTGGTTGAAGACAGGTGCACAATCGATGTGCAGTACGCTTTAGAACACATCGCCACCATGCACCCACGTGGGCAATGGGATGAAGTGGCTTGCCCAAGGACAGAGTGAGGACCTCACGCCTTGCAGCCTGCACCTCTGCCAACTGAGTCACTGTGCCCCCATTTAAAGGATTAAAATGGAGTATTTAAAGGGAATATTTTAACCCTCTGAAGATCTTAATATGGGGGCATTATTCAGAAAGACTGGGAAATGCATTTTATTACACCTTAATGCATTTCTAAAGTTTATGAATGTATTTCATCACTCAAATTAGTGGGCAGAGACAAAAATATCCATTTCTGATTCGTGTATCAAACCCTTTGAATGCTGGTCACATATATGCCATTTCTGGTTTCTTATAAAAATGTTCTGATTCCTGTATGAATATTTTCTATCCCCTTCCTTTTGTCTTGATAACTCAAAAACAAATCATCTGTCCTGGGGGGCGCGGTGGCTGAATTGGTAGAGGTGCAGGCTGCAAGCCGAGAGGTCCTCAGTTCGAATCCCACCTGCGGCAACCACGTTGTGTCCTTGGGCAAGACAATTCTTCCCCATTGCCCACGTGGGGGCACGGTGACGCTGTGTATTAAGGCGTACTGCACGTCGATGGTGCACCTGTCTTCAACCAATGCTAACCCTGCTTGTGTGGAATTAGTATGTTGGGGAGCTGACAGTTGCTCGCCGTTGCATGGTGGTTCTCTCCGGGTATTACGGCTTCCTCCACCTGTAAAACTGTCGTGGTCATGATTAGCCATTATGCAGAAATATGTGGCCTTACACACCAATAAATAAATAAAATAATCTGTCCTGGGGCTGTTTGGCATACTGGTAGCCTGTCACAAGTACTGGCCCAGCTATGTTATCAGGGAACCTTTGGGAGTGGTCCATTGGGCCACAGAGTTTTTTATACCCCCTAATTTCTTTGTAAAAGAAAAACATCATAAAGAAATAGCTGTTTATATTTATATACACAAGAGAATAATGTAAACAATCAAATTAGAGAGAAGTTGCTATAGATGACAGCCTGACACCTATTTACTCTTATCAGCTGTCAGATCAGAATTAAATTCCATCCACAAACCAAGTTGAAAAAAAACCTTTAGGTGGCAAGAAAATTTGTTTATTATACAGAGCTATCTTACAACACTTGATTAATTGTAGTTGAATAAATAACCCTTCACCTTTCATTGCATTTTTTAAATTTTTTTTTCATTCTCAATCATAACTCAAGATCAACAGGTTTTGGACCGAGTGGTAAGCGGCTCTCTCGAAACACTTATCACAATTATGAATTAATGAAATGGAATATTTAAATGGTCTGTCTTTAACCCTCTTCATACTTCACCGCCCTCTTCATACTTCACCGCGAAGATCAAACAACATAATTTAACTTATGACGGTAGAACCTTTTGCACGCTTCCTGCCATATTGCCACTCTTTACGCAAATGCCATGATTCAAGATTCCACCATCTTATTTTATGTATGCCTTGTTTAGGGCACTAGATGCTCTAAAGGTTAGGCCTTTAAACGAGCTCTTGGGGCTTTTAAGTTTTTTATGGCACTATCCCAATATATAGTCTATGCACCCTTTGTCGGCTCGATAACTCAAACACAAATCGTCCTATCTCTATTCGTTTTGGCATGCTGGTTACCAACAACCAGTTTGCACTCATCTTTGTTTTTTCAGCTAGTTTGAGGCCTTGTGTGTGATACAGTAGGCTGACTGCCTTAGAGGCTTCTAAATCATAATAAATATTTGCTATCATCGCCCAAAAATGACAGATCTGTAGTTGGTGGACCCATTTCTTTAAAGTAGGTGTATACATGGGACTATACCGACTGATTTAAAAACTGCTGGAGGTTCAATATATGGTCCGCCTGAAAGAGGTCACCAAGGTCATCCAGTGCATATTATTCAGAAAGACTGGGGAATGCATTTCATTACGCCTTAATGCATTTCAAAAGTTCATGAAGGTATTTCATCACTCAGCTTGATGGGCAGAGCCAAAAATGTCCACTTCTGATTCGTGTATCGAACCCTTTGAATGCTAGTCACATATATGCCTTTTCTGGTTTCTTATAAAAAAATGTTCTGATTGCTGTATGAATATCTGTAAATACTATTAACGAAAATCCATTTCTGATTTGTTTGAAAATAATTTACTCCTGAAAATAAGCCTCCATAAATTCTCCTTCTGTATAGTTTATTCCTGATACTTTAACCCTTTTCACACAGACTTGAATTTACTGGGTGCAGTAAATTCTGTTTCTCTAGTCCAGTAAGCATTTGTTAACCCTATGCTGGTTCTCAAACATCAAAATGTTGAAAAAGTGGGCTGTGTTTGCATACCCGCCGCACCCAAAGTTAAGAGGAGAAATCAACATAAGTGGAAGTAGAATTCACTGAGAATTATGTTTATAAGTATTAAGCATATTAAAAAAACAACCCTTAACCCGTGTTGGGCTGGATAAACAATTATACCCATCAACCGCTTAAAACTGATTTCTCCCTGGATTTCTCTGAAACATCTCGTAGATTTTTAAGTTAAAATGGTCATTAACAGTTTTTGGTGTGAAATTACAAGTTGCATGAATAAATATTCCTGTAAGCACTTGTTAACCCTTAACAAGCTGCCAGACATCAATATTTTGGATACATTTGAGATAAAACGGACCATTTTCAAATAGATACAACACTCAGTGGGTATGTGTCAAACAAACATAACTCCTTTTGTCAGTCATTAATTTGTTGGACGACAATATTGATATTAACCCTCTCCACCGTTAATGATGGTTTTTACCTAAACAATTTTTTTATCAAACTGAGTCATTTGAGACTTCTGTACTCACCTTTTTCATGACATTAATGAAGGAACTTCAGTGAGACAGTCAAAAGCAATTCATCATACACTGTGGGGTCATGACAAATCATGGAATCTCATCGGGAAAAGCCATGATTCTCCAGAATCATAAAGTCTAGTTTAAATATATTTTACTCCTGAAAATTAGCCTCCATAAATTCTCTTTCTGTATAGTTTATTCCTGATTCTTTAACCCTTTTCACACAGACTTGAATTTACTGGGTGCAGTAAATTCTGTTTCTCTAGTTTTCTTCTTCTTCTTCTTCTTCTTCTTTTTCTTCTTCTTCTTCTTCTCCTGTCTTCTGTCATCTCATCACTTTGTTGTCCGCAAGATAACTCGAAAACGAATTGCCCTATCTCGTTGATTTTTGGCATTCTGATAGACAGCCACAAGTTCTCAGCCACCGATGTTTTTGAGATTCCTGGGGTACCAGGGGTGTCTGTAGGGGTGTTTTGAAAGTGGGTCATGCCCATATCTCAGGCGTGGTATGACCTACAGACCTGGGACCAACACCAAATGAGTCGACACTCGATGGAGGTTCAAAATATGGGTCAAGGTCACGGAGGTCATCTAGGGGTCATTGAGTGCATATTTCAGAATTGCTGGAAATCACATTTTTTCACCCCCTAAAGTATTCCTGACGTACACACATGCATTTTGACGTAAAAAAGTGGGCGTGGCCAAAATTTTTTAAAGTGGGTCACGCCCATATCTCAGGCGTGGTATGACGTATGGACCTGTGACCAACACGAAATGAGTCGACACTTGATGGAGATTCAAAATATGGGTCAAGGTCATGGAGGTCACCTAGAGGTCATTGAGTGCATTTTTCAGAATTGCTGGAAATCACATTTTTTGCTCCCCTAAAGTATTCCTGACGTACGTACATACATGCATTTTGACATAAAAAAGAGGGCGTGGCCACATTTTTTGAAAGTGGGTCACGCCCATATCTCAAGCGTGGTATGACCTACGGACCTGGGACCAACACCAAATGAGTCGACACCCGATGGAGGTTCAAAATATGGGTCAAGGTCACGGAGGTCAACTAGGGGTCATTGAGTGCATTTTTCAGAATTGCTGGAAATCACATTTTTTTTACCCCCTAAACTATTTCTGACGTACACACATGCATTTTGACGTAAAAAAAAAGTGGCCGTGGCCAAAATTTTTGAAAGTGGGTCACGCCCATATCTCAGATGTGGAATGACGTATGGACCTGGGACCAACACCAAATGAGTCGGCACTTGATGGAGATTCAAAATATGGGTCAAGGTCACAGAGGTCACCTAGGGGTCATTGAGTGCATTTTTTCAGAATTGCTGGAAATCACATTTTTTGACCCCCTAAAGTAGTCCTGACATACACACATGCATTTTGACATAAAAAAGTGGGCGTGGCCAAAAATTTTTTGAAAGTGGGTCACGCCCATACCTCAGGCATGGTATGACGTATGGACCTGGGACCAACACCAAATGAGTCGACACTTGATGGAGGTCAAAATATGTGTCACGGTCACAGAGGTCACCTAGGTGTCATTGAGTGCATTTTTCAGAATTGCTGGAAATCACATTTTTTGACCACCTAAAGTATTCCTGACGTACACACATGCACTTTTACATAAAAGAGTGGGCGTGGCCAACATTTTTGAAAGTGGGTCACGCCCATATCTCAGGCGTGGTATGACCTACAGACCTGGGACCATCACCAAATGAGTCGATATTCGATGGAGGTTCAAAATATTGTCAAGGTCACGGGGTCAACTAGGGGTCATTGAGTGCATTTTTCAGAATTGCTGGAAATCACATTTTTTGATCCCCTAAGGTATTTCTGACGTACACACATGCATATTGACGGAAAAAAGTGGGCGTGGCCAAAATTTTTGAAAGTGAGTCACGCCCATATCTCAGGCTTGGTATGACGTATGGACATGGGACCAACATCAAATCAGTTGACACTCGATGGAGGTTCAAAATATGGGTCAAGGTCAAGGGGTCAACTAGGGGTCATTGAGTGCATTTTTCAGAATTGCTGGAAATCACAGTTTTTGCCCCCCCCCCCCCCCCAAGCATTCCTGAGATTCATACATGCATTTTTACGTATAAAAAGTGAGCGTGGCCAACAAATTTGAAAGTGGGTCATGCTCATATCTCAAGCATGGTATGATGAATGGACCTGGGACTAACACCAAATGAGTCGACACTTGATGGAGGTTCAAAATATGGGTCAGGGTCAAGGAGATCACCTAGGGGTCATTAAGCGCATTTTTCATAATTGCTGGAAATCACATTTTTTGACCCCCCCCCCCCCCCCCCCCACCAAAGCATTCCTGAGGTCCATACATGCATTTTTATGTTATAAAGTGGGCGTAGCCAACATTTTTGAAAGTGGGTCATGCTCATATCTCAATCGTGGTATGATGAATGGACCTGGAACTAACACCAAATGAGTCGACACTTGATGGAAATTCAAAATATGGGTCAAGGTCATGGAGGTCACCTAGGGGTCTGCCTGAAAGAGGTCACCAAAGTCATCAAGTGCGTATTATTCAGAAATACTGGGAAATGAATTTTATTACACCTTAATGAATTTCTAAAGTTTATGAATGTATTTCATCACTCAAATTAGTGGGCAGAGCCAAAAATGTCCATTTCTGATGCGAGTATCGAACCCTTTGAATGCTGGTCACATGTATGCCTTTTCTGGTTTCTTATAAATAATTGTTCTGATTCCAGTATGAATATCTGTAAATACTGTTAACGAAAACCCATTTCTGATTTGTTTAAAAATATTTTACTCCTGAAAATAAGCCTCCATAAATTCTCTTTCTGTATAGTTTATTCCTGATACTTTAACCCTTTTCACACAGACTTGAATTTACTGGGTGCAGTAAATTCTGTTTCTCTAGTATTACATGTATTTCATTGTATCTGAAACAGATATGTTGGAAAAATTGTGAAATCATGGAGTAGGAAGCTTACCCTCGTTTGTTGACAAATCCCACACATTCACAAAGAGACAAAATGATAGAGAATAAATTAATTATTGATATTTAAGGTCACTTTCAGCATCTACAGCTATATCATGACCATAATATAGGTATTTATTCAAGTCCAGGTATTCATTGCATAGGCGTACAGGGCTAATTTTCAGGGGAGGGGGGGGGGGGGGGGGGGGGGGGGGGGGGGGGATGAACCCTTTTAACCCGAAAAAGTTGAATCTCAAGAGGAAATGCCAAATGTGGGTATGGGAGGGAGAGGGAGGGGGTCTCCCTCCCATTGAGTACCTGGAGAGAATCACCGAGCAATGGTAAGCGAACTCAGACTCCCCAACATACTAACTCCATAAAAGCAGGGTTAGCATTGGTTGAAGACAAGTACACCCTCAAAGTACCCTTAGTACACATCGCCACATGTTCCCCCCCCCCCCCCCCCCCCCCCCCACAACCCACGTGGGAAATTAAATTGGGATGAAATGTCTTGCTCAAGGACACAATGTGGTTGCCACAGGTTGGATTGGAACCGAGGACTTCTTGGATTGGCAACAATCATCTCTACCTTCTGAGCCACCATGCTCCCGTAATATGCAGTAATAGAGCTCTTTATGGGTACTTGTATGATTATAAATGAATAATATTAACGTGGATACGGTTCCATTGAATCAACTTGTACAGTATAATGGTAAGTTTATTTGCTACTTCTAAGTGATGAGATAGGAAAACAACATTTTGTGTGGAAAACCAAAATGTTTTGTTGTCATTTCTGGCATATTGGCTGAAAAATCGGCTCCTTCTTGACTCAGGGGTGGGTTGGGGCACAGTCCTTCATGAAACCCCGGCCTGTACGCCCATAATTCATATCTACTAATTTTTTCCAAAGCATAAAGGACATCGCTTGTTTTGCTTTCATATGAAAAATT